>JAGHPS010000393.1:0-45000 GCA_020976635.1 Castanea crenata | reverse complement strand
AAATGGAAAAAGGCATGGGCCAATTTTGCCGGAGTGCGGGACGATGCGGCGCGGCGTGCACGCGGGCATGCCCCTAGGATGCCCACTGCCTGCCTCCTTGGGGAAAATAACCTCACGTTTCAAAAAACCCTCATTTTTAGGAAATCACTCCAAATATATGGGCAGGCAGCAGCCAAGGCCAAGGCCAAGGCAGCCCCCATGGGCAGGCAACCCCCCATGGGCATGTAGCAGCCAAGGCCAAGGCAGCCCCCATGGGCAAGCAGCCAAGGCCAAGGCACGCAGCCAAGGCCATGGCATGCTTGCGTTGTCACGCTGGCAGGCCCCTGGGGCAGGCAGCAAGGGGCTCGATTACAACATTACACACAAGGAATTGTTATATGAAAGAATTTTATCCTCGGACACAAGCCGATGATAATTTGTATTATCTCTTTCAAAGATTGATTACAACTATGGATGGTGATGTATACAGTGTCTTTTCTCTCTCTTTCTCCTTCTTATTCTAAGTGTCTTTCTTTTCCTTTTATATCACCTACCTTCTTCTCCTCATCTTCCATGTATGGATCAGATTACTGATCTTGATACTTGTCTCATCCACCGCGCCAATTGTAAGGTCACAATTTGCACCCAAACCCCACAATGAGAAGGGGATAGGCCCAAAAAGCCCAATACAATGAAATTTGTAAAGAGTGGGCTTAAAATCTAGGTTCTAGTGATGTTATCTAACAAAAATGATGGGCCCAATTACAACATTACACACAAAGAACTATTTATATGAATGAATTTTATCCTCGGACACAAGCCAATGATGATTTGTATTATATCTTTCAAAGATAGATTACAACTATGGATGGTGATGTGTACAGTGTATTTTCTCTCTCTTTCTCATTTTCATCCTGAGCGTCTTCCTTTTCCTTTTATATCATCTGCCTTCTTCTCCCCATCTTCCACGTATGGATCAGATTACTGATCTTGATACTCGTTCCATCCACCTCTCTAGATGTTCTTGGAGGCAGCTGTAAAGTTGAACTCTGATACTCAGACATCACTTTCCCATTAATGCGGCCAGAGAAGCAATTGCAAAGCATTCAATGTGGTGGTAATGGTAACAGTTTTTTCTTAGATATTTTCACCGCTCTTCTTCTTATCTTCTATATCTACCATGCTTACTCTTACCTATAGAATCTTCTAGAATATTGCATGTGGACGTTAACCAGCCCTTCTCCTACCTCGGCTTTACATAGCTGAGGACATACTTTTCCTCGGACCAACTTCTTGGATATACTTGATTAAATATCTTTTTTTTACCTATTAGTATTACTTCGTGGGTTGAAATTCTCACATCCTTGGACCATTCAGTGTCCTCGAATTGGGCTTTTAGCCCAACAAATACTCTTGGGCCAACCCAACACATATTCTTGGACCTATTGACCCTACAATTCATATGTCCGAGTTTTGTACAAACTCTCAATTAATTTTGATGAAATTAAACTTGATAATCTTGTACATTTTATATACACCCCTCATACATTCGAGATTCTCTAAACTTTTTTTTTTTCAATTGCTTGCATATTTTTTGTCACTCTACGTCTCTCCCTCTAATAAAGAGGAATGAACACTTTTCACCATTTTAAAAAAAATGGGACTAAATATCGCATTTTTTGTACTGAAAAATATAATTGAGAAAAAATATAGTGATTAAATAATCAAACAAAACATTTGATAATTTGGAGCCACATTGAAATGCCTTCTTTAGACAATTTTTATGCACCCACACAAGAGTTGCTAAAAGATTATTTGAAATTTATTTCTAAAATACAACCAAGTTTATTAGGTATTAAAAATAGCAATTTTGGCGAAGTTCCAGAGGTTTTTAGTGTTTCTATGAAAGTTTTGTAAGAAGAACGAATTGAAAGTGAGAGTTAGAATCATTTATATATCATGGGTAAAGAGTTATAATCGTCCATACACTGTTTTCCATATTTGCAAATGTTTTCATTTCAAGTGGAACAAATTTAGTCCAAAATATTGTGGAATTTGTAAATTCTGCGGAATCTCCTGCAGCACTCGTACATTTGAGTTTTGTACAAACTCTTGAGAAATATTGATGCAAAAGAAACTTGAAATGCTCGTACAAATTAATAAATAAATCATAATTGTATACTAATATACAATAAATATATTTATTGTATAATATAATTAATATACAATAAATAAATCATAATATATACTTATTAATATAAAAATGAATGTTAATAAAAAATAGTTCATTATCCATACTATTTTTATTAATATATATTACTTTTTACAAATTAATGTATAAATCATGTTAATATTTGAGGTCATTTGCACGTGAAATATGATTTATATGTTTTGATATAAATCACATCTTTATCCACAACATATACTTATTAATATAAAAATTAACGTTAATAAAAAATAGTTCATTACCCATTCTAATTTTTATTAATATATATTAATTTTTACAAATTAATTAATAAATCATATTAATATTTGAGGTCATATGCACGTGAAATATGATTTATATTTTTTTGATATAAATCATATATTTATCCACATTGAAATACTTATATATCCACATTGAAGAATTTTGTATTAAAAAAAAGTCTAAAACTAATATTAATTTAATAGAATTTTATAAACAACAATTCTAAACACTACATTGCAAAAATTAAGATTTTTATCCACTTAGAAATTATAGTTGAAGAAAAATTATATCTACTTAGAAGTTATGGTTGAATAAAATTTATATATATATATATATATATATATTTTTTTTTTTTTCTTAAAATCTAAAAATCTAAGAGAATTTTTGCGAATTGATGTCGACACTGGGTGCAACCACAGCTTTTATTATATATAATAATATGATATAATATGATATGATATGATATATATATAGCGGAAACTACATTTTCATCCCTATTTTTTCAGGTGATTTCCACTTTGGTCTCTAGATTTTATTTTTATCGTTCTTAGTCCCAAAAATAAAAAAGCGATCTCGTTTTTGTCTCTACCGTCATCTCACTAACAAAATAGTTTACGTGGCAAATGGAGTGCAAAGCTGGCACACTAAATACTGATGTCAGCATTAAAATAATAATATAATATATTTTTTTAGCATTTTGAAAATGCCACGTTATCTTTTAAAAACAAAAAATCAATTTATGAATTTTAACTAAATGAAAAAAAGAAAAAACAGAAATAAAAACAAAAAATAATATAAATTGAGATCCAGCTAAGAACATAAATCTAGAAAATTCAAAACTCAAAAACATCTATCAGTTATCCACCTCAACATAAAATTAAACACAAATAATGGTTTGTTTGGGTACAACTGAAAACTGAAACTGAAAAACATTGTAACAAAATAAATTTTTAATGGGTAAAAAACACTTTTCAACGTTAAAATCACTATTCATTGGCCTAAAATGACTGTTCATAGGCAATGAACAGTGACAAGTGCGCATCTAGCCAAAAAAAAAAATAATTAATAATCACGAAACACAGATGCTGGGCTGAAATGCCCAATCCAAACCCATCCTAAGTGTCGGTTTGGATTCAACCTTTTGTGGTTGCGTTTGTGTGTTTTCAACCTTCCTTTTTTTTTTGTTGCCGCGTTTCAAAAAAGTAGGGACAAAATGCACAGCGTGCACTGTGCGCACACTTTTTCAACAACTTCTTTTTAAAAATGGATTCCACAATATTATTCACGCATTTAAAAATTATTTTACTACCATATTTTCAGTTTTCAGTATCCATTTGGATACAGATTATTTAGCGTCTGCGTTTCTCTGTTGTGTTTTGCTTTTTTTTTTCTTCTTTTTTTTTGTTTGGGCAGGCGTTTAAGAAGATAAAGGCTACTGTTCATGCATTGTGCAAGAACAGTAGCCGCAATAGTGGACCAATTCAACTGTGAACAGTGCACTATGTACTGTTTATGGACCCACAAAATTTATTTTTCAGCAATTTTTCATTAAAAATGAGTCTTACGATACTATTCACATATTTAAAAATTATTTTGTTGCAGTATTTTCAAGTTTTCAGTTTTCAATTTTAACAAAATAAGTTCTATTTAAACATTCCCTCAATTTTCAAATGTATCCAATTGGTCCTAAGCCTAAAATAAAACAACAAAACATCAAAGCTGATAATTTTTTTTTTTCTATTTCAAACCACATTGTCTTGAGCAGTGTGGTAAAGTTATGTACACGGGCTTTACCGAAAGACAAAGAAACTTTCATTGTCTTCTCTCTTCGTTGGTTTTCATGCATCAGGTGAGATGAAACCACACGCGTTTTTTTAAGTAGAAACTCCAAGGAGAGAGAAGACAATGAGAGTTTCTCATCACACTTTCAGCTCAAAATTTTTTATCTCTCAGGTCAAACTTTATCTCTCTCTGGTCTTGAGATCTTGGTTTGATGGGTTTGATATGGGTTAGAAAGAGAGAGGCTGAGATCGGTTTGATCCGGGTTTGAAGGAGATGTTGAGACCGGTTGCTGTCATGGCATGGCTAGCGGCGGCATGTGCGTTCAAGATCAACCAAATGGGGAGTGATTTAAGAGCTATGGTGGTCGGGTTCTAGGTTTCAAAGTGGTTTTGGTGGTCCAAACAGATCAGGATAAACAAGTGTATGGCATCTGCCGTGCTTAGAATGAACAAGTGTTGGTTTGGTGATGTATTGGGAGTGGTGGTTTTTGTTCCACCGATCTTATTGTTGTGGCCAATGTTTAGTGTTAATTTTATTGTTTTTTTTTAATTGCATTAATTTTTGGGATTCTATTCTTTGGGTTTTGAAAATTTTGGGTGCTCAGAGTTTAGCTAGAGGGATAGAGAGTAGGAAGAACAATGTTGTTTCAGTTGCAGAGTTTGTTGTTCAGTAGTGGGTTTGTTCAAAATACCGATCTGGTTTTTATTTTTCTAGTCAATCTGGGTTTTTTCTCACATCTCACTTTAGATTTTTTTTTTTTTTAACAATCTATGGTATTTCTGGGTTTTGGCTAATCGTGCGTGTTTGTGTTTGATATTGCAAGTTGTCTCTTATAACTTATGTGTGTTTGAATCTGTGTGTTTTAGAATTTAGGTACCTTTTTTCTTTCTTCTTTTCTTACTTTTGTGTTCTTCAATCAGATTAACAAATAATTGATTAAGATCAAACGATTCTTAAGTCCACCTAGATGTTTTTGGGTTTTGAATTTTTTGAGTTTTTGTTCTTGTCTCTTCTTCCTCAAAATAAAAGCTACATCTCAATTTATATTTTTTTTAGTTTTTTTTTCATTTAGTTAAAATTTATAAATTAATTTTTTGTTTTTAAAAGATGACATGGTATTTTTAAAATGTTAAATAAAATATTTATTATTATTATTATTTTAATGCTGATGTTAGTATTTAAGTCTGCTAGCAGTGTAATCCGTTTGCCATTATTTTCGTTAGGGAGATGATAGTATGGACAAAAAGATTTCCTTTTGATTTTAGGGACTTAAAAATAAAATTTAGGAGCTAAAATAAATATAGCTTGAAAGAACAAAGTTTTTCTCCAAACTAGTTTGGAGAGAAACTCTAAAAAACTCATCATATATATTTATATTGAGTGTGAATTTTAAAAATTTAATCATTAAATTGTACGATGATATTATATTTTTAATGCTTACATAATTTTAAAAAAATAAAAAATTAATTGCTATGTTATCAAATAAATGTTATAATTTTAAGTTTTTGTAATCTAAAGTTGTATGTAAAAAATAAATTAATTGATCAAATAGTACTATGTATGTAACGAATATAAAGAGCATGAATTTTAACGGTAGATTTTTAAAATTCACATCTAAATAAGAAATATACGGGAAGTTCGAAGAGTTTCTCCCTTAGGTGAGAAACTGTGTTCAGCTTGAAAATATATAAAAAATGTGTTTTTTTGCCTCTATATATATATAATTATTTTTTTGTTGTAAATACTATAACGTTCTTATCAAAAAGAAATTGAATTAAAGAAAAAGTTAACGTGTGTTTATTAGTAACTCTAGTGTCTTGTCATTTGCATTTTTTGAAGAAAAAAAAAATGTCGTTTGAGTTACAGTATTGCCACTTACGTTTTTTGGGGAAAAAATATTAAAAAAATAAAAAAACGATGCCAAATTGTCACTTTTTAGTCACTGATGGAATCACTGCTATTACTGTGCAAGATATATATATATATATATATATATATATATATATATATATATATATATTCCCCTTCTGCTTTGATCTCAGCCACACACGTCTCTACTCTTTAAACTTCTGCTCTCACCTCTCAGACTCAGAACTCAGTCACTCATCACAATTGATTTCAGCTTAAGAAAATTCTCTTTGTTTCTCTATTTCTACTTTCCATATCTCTTTCTGGTTCTGTTTCATTTTAATCACAATGGAACATTTACAAGAAATAGCTGGCTGCTATCCTTTTTTTCTGAAAGCAGCATCGAATTACCTTGATGTAAAAAAGAACATCAAGTATGAAAAACTTTCTGATGTGGTAGACTTTGTGAACAGCAGCTACGATGATGCTGGTTTGACTGCGTTTGAAGTAAAAGATATTTGGGGCAATATCAAAGAATATTGGAAAACCTGGAATCAGGTCATAAAATTGGTAGACCCAAATATTATCGATTGTAAATTAGGGACAATAACTCCAAAAGACGAACGCGACTGGGAGAGGATACTGCAGGTTAGTCATCACTTTGCTTTCTTTTCTGTTAATGTCACTAACTTCTCATTGTTGTCTGTTTTTTCTTGATATGTTTGTTCCTTCTCTGTCTTATGTTTTCATGTCTTCCTCTGTTTTGCATTCACGTTTTTTCCTAGTTGAAAACATATACAAAACCCGCATATATGAAACCAAATACAGTATTGTTGTTTGAAAGTTTGAATAAAACCTGCGGATGTAGTAGGTTTTCAAAATGTGTGATATAAACGTGTAAGTGTAGGATAGGTGGGAAAAATATCATATTGATACACCTGACCTTTTTATGGTTTTTATAATTTTGGGTTGAATTTTGTTGAAGTGGTGTCCAAAAGTTGGTAAGTTAATATCTAATGTTTTACTACCATTTAATTTTTTTAGTTAAAATGGCTAGTTATAAAATTATTTATTTGACTTGTGTTCAAAATAATGATTTGGGTTATTTTTATGCAGTTAGTACCGGATACTGTTATATTTAAATCAAAAAAGTTGTTTCTCGCCAGTGAAGTTCATGCCATCTTCAATGTGCAAGATTCCAAAGACTTGAAGAAAAAGAGAATGATTGAGGAAGGTAGTTCATCCTTAAACTTGTACAAAATTGAACAAGAAGAGGTAAGAGCTTCAATGCTCTCTCTTGAAAAGGTTGATGGACTGAACAACTCTCTGAAACTTGTTTTATTTTGTACAAGGCTTTTTCAAGATAAGCAACGTAGAGACCATTTTAAGTCACTCAGGAGCGGTGCTATGAAGATTCACTACGTAGAGGATGAATATAAAAAATATTATGAGCATCCGCATCCCTTTCCCTAATATGGTTGAAGAAAAAGATCTCAAAGATTGTATGGACTGTGTAATGTTGGTTAAGTATTTTTGTAGATGTGTTTTTAAGATATTGCCCATTTGCTGGCCAGTTTTGTATTATTATTGTTCTAAATTAGAAATATATGTATTATATTGCCTATTCTGGGCCCAGACTTCCTATTGTCCATTGGGCTCAAACTCATGTATTTTAGCTATTGCCTGTGTATGTATTTTGTATATTCAGAATATACAAAATACACGCACAGGCAATGCCTGCATATTGGGTGCATGGCAGCATATGGTTTTGTAAATCGCTTCTCAAAGAATGAAAGAAAACCAGGAAGAAGAGCGTGAATCACTTGTCTAAAGTGACTGCATAATGACTATAGCTTTGGAGCTTGGAAATAGATGTATATGTTATATTTGGTTTAGTTGTCAATCTTTTATAGGTGTCTCGGTGTGATTAGTCTTAGCTGCTAAACAGTGTGATTAGTCTTGGGTACTGTCAACTATTTCAAATGTGTGCTCGCGCTTTGAGCCTGGCCTCCAAAAGGCTTGTGCACTTTACTCTTTTACCAACATTGGTCCCTATATGACAATGAGAATTATGCACTGTCCCATCTCCCATTTTTGATGGCTATGTGAGACGCGACACGATGGTATGGAGGGAATAATCACATAGGAGTGAGACTAATAGCGAATGGAACTCAGAGTAGTTAGCTACCTACCATGGACAATGAAGTTATAGGATTAGTGGATCACATCCTTTCTACGCTTTGTAGGTAAATGTCTGAAGCTTGGAGGGAGAGCCAATGGGCTTTGAGCAACACTGCTGAGCTTTGAGTAGCACCCATTTGACTTTCTGAGTGCCTAGAGTGCAGATCAAGAGTATAAAAAAGAACAAAGCTTCTTTTCAAATTTGGTTTAGATTAAATATACAAGAAGTTCGAGTTTTGAGAGAAACTTTATTCATCTAAAAAATCCTTATCCTCAATATGCTGTAAAAGACCTTAGAGCACTCACAGCAGTGTATCTATATAGCTATTTTAGTTACACCAAAATATAAAAATTCACACTATAGCAGTGGAGCTAAAGTTGAAATTTTTACCTTTATTGTTACAGTGCACATCTATATAGATGTGCACTGTAGCTGAAAGCTTCTTTTTTTTTTTGTAGAATTTTTATTTTGTGTTTACACTATTTTTTTTTTTGGTTATTCTTTCTTGCTTTCATTCTCCTATCTTCGTGTCTCTCTCCTTACTGCCCCTCCATCTCTTCTTTCTTCCTCCACAGGCCCACCACACCCACCTTCTCCTTCTCCATAGTCCCCTCTCGCCACATTTCCACCATTTCCCCTTTACACTACTCTCGCCTCAACCCTCTCCTCGAAGTCTTCTATTCTAACCACAACCATAACCACAACCGACCCAGTTTCATTGTTGTCGGCAGTGTTAGATTCATCGGCAACCTTGTCGACATCGAGGACCATTCAGCTGTCGAGATGTACAACCCCTATCTCGATTCCTGGGACATCTCTCCTCCATTACCCTTTGATTTCCCAACTGGGTTTCGATTTGGCTATGTTGATTTTTCTGCTTTCTTTTTTTGTTCTTCTTCACTGGTTTTGATGGGCAAGGTGGGGTTGTGGTTGTGCAGTGATTTTTATGGGTTTGATGGTGGTTGTGTATTAGTGGTTGAATGAAATATTATTTTATTGTAGTGTTTATATTATTTTATTGTGTTAAAAGTTAAAATAACTTCACTGTTGTAGAATGTGAGAAGGTAAAATAAATAAAGTTACTTTTTGTATAGCTAAAAAGTTAAAAATTTAACTCTACTGCTGTGGTTGCTCTTTAGGGAGTATAGATTTACGGCACCAAGTTCTTTTTCTTCATTTTTTTAGGCCATTATGCCTGGATTGGGTCAGAATTCAAAAATTAATTTTGACGGACACTCTACGTACATGACACATACACCATGATTTTGGCTGCTCAAGCTTCCTAGGTTTGCATTCATATCAAATTGGTCAAATTAAACTTTATATATTCTCTTTTTGTAACTATCGTGTTGTTGAAAAACTGGTTTAATAATACGTAATCAAGTTAGGATCATGTATGGACTGCATAGCTAAATTTGTAGAAGTTTACAATAATTACAACTTCTTGCTATAGTTTCTTTTATATAAATTTTTATTCATTTTAAAAGCACATTTCAAAAATATATTACCAAAAAAGAAAAAAAGTTTGAGTAGAAGAAACAAACTCATGTTTTGAATGAAAAAAATTATGGTCAGACGACAGTAGAATGAAACAATAAATAATGGTTTGTAGGTGGCGTTCCCAGTAGAGAGAGATCGAAAAATTTGCTTATCAATAACTGCTAATTGAGAATGTGAGACCAAAGAGGTGATGATAATTGTGATGATAAATTGTGATGCTGGCGGAGGAAGATTGATCCTCACTAGACTTAGAGAAGGAGAAAGATAGAGAATTATAAAGTAAATAAATTGAGAAAGAAAGATTTTTTTGTGATAGGTAGATAATGCGGAGTTTCAAACTATAGGCATGGGCACAACAAAAGATACCATTACTGCCAGGCTTTCACTTTTTTATCACTAAATATGTCATCTACAAGTTTTCGGGCAAAAATGCCGAAATAGTATTTCAATTAAAATTCTTTGCTAGTAGGACCACGGGGCATTTTTTATCAAGTTTTAATCGATTTTTTTTTTTTTAATTTTTGGCAAAAGATTTTTCCATTTGTTTCTGGGACTTCTAAATATAGTTTCTATAAGTTTTCTTGCAAAAACTTCAACATTGTATTCCGGTTAAAATTTTTGACCAGCAGGACTAGGGAACATTTTCAAACAATATTTAATTGAATTTTTTTTTATTGCAAAAAATTTTTACATTTGTTTCCTGAACCTCTGAATATGCTATATACATGTTTTCTTGTAAAAAATAGACATTTTATCCCAGTCAAAATTCTTGGCCAGTAGGACCTAGAGGTATTTTAAAACAAGATTTAACCATTTTTTTTTTTCACAATTGTTTCCTGGGCCTATAAATATGCTATTTACAAATTTTTGTGCAGAAACGCCAAATGGTATTCCGGTCAAAATTCTCATCTGGTAGGACCTAAGAGCATTTTCGAACAAATTTTAGTCAAGATTTTTTATTCTTCTCGCAATAGTTTTTCCAACTGGTTCTTGGACATTTAAATATGCTACATACGAGTTTTCATGCAACAATGACGAAATTGTATTCCGGTTGAAATTCTTGGAGAGTAGGACCTAGGGGCATTTTCGAACACATTTTAATCGAGTTTTTTTTTTCCTTATTATAGAGTTTTCTAACGGTTTATTGGATCCCCAATATGCTATTTACAAGTTTACGTGCAACAAACATTGAAATTGTAATCCGGTCAAAACTCTGGCCATCAATTTTTAAGTCCATTCATATTTTACAATGATTTTATAAAAAAAAATTGGTGAGACTGTTGTCAAAACATTTTTTCATTTTTTTTTTTTTTTGAATAAAAGGCAAAAATCGAAGTCAATTGTGTGGTGAGATTGTTGTAAAAATATAATCTTTAACAATAACAAAAAGAAAAATCAAACGGTACCACGTATCTGACTAGAAGGAAACTAGAAGAGCTTTGCTTTTGTTTTTGCTTTTAAAGACAACTTTATCTAGTCCACCACGTGTAGGACTTGGAGCACACTATAATCTCAAATCTGGATATTAAAATTTCTTGGACAGTGAAAAATCTCTGCCACTGCACACAGATAATATTAAAAAGTTGAAAAATGTGATTCTTTTAAATGCCCCTAATACGATCCGTAGAATTACGTAATATCATCTTACTTGGTCCAAGAGAAATGACAAGTCGCAAAAATAAAAGCACTCTCAAACACTACATAACGTCATCCTAGAAATTACACATATATTAACGACAAAAAATGTACGGTACTTTGGAAGATATTTCAGTAATTAGATATTGCTTTAGAAACAATATCTAATTATCGACTAATACACAGTAAGATAAAGGGCAGGGCTCTTCCCCTAAAACAATATCTTAAGACTGGACTTCAAGTAGGCCTGTTTGGTTTGTAATTTGTCATTATTTTCATGATTCATTACTCGTCACTTAAAATATCTCAAGTCTCTTGTTTGACACCTTAACTCAGACCCAATTTTCAACTTTAACAGTTGTGCTAGGTTTCACAACAACAAAAAAAATCCCAATGTTTGTCAAACATTGCAGCTGAATATATGTGGCTAATTACAAAAATGTCATCATAACTCTATTTCTATAACTTGAAATTAAACATTTTCAGTTTCTATCTCTCATCACTCAAAAATCAGAAAATTGAGGAATGGAAAGGTTGAAAATCAAGCAAAACAAAAATATTTGTGTGGGTCCCATGTGTTTTGATAATTCAGTTATGAGTTTTTGATCATATCACTCAAAACTCCTTTAAACCAAATAAGCCCTAAGTCACTGTCTGATTCATTTGACCTAAATACAATTTTGGCATTTTTGTACAAAAATTTGTAAATAACATATGTATGCACCCAAATACAACTAGTGGGCCTAAGAGGTATATGGGCTTACAATCTATTTGTATTCTCTAAGCTATGGCTGTTCGGGTAGCCTAACCATCGGAGATGGTAAAAACTCCCGTTGCCAACCATGTCATAAACGTTTTCAACTTTAGGCCTCGTGGTTTCGAGGAGTACCTAAGCTTATCCAAAATGAGAGCGTGCATTTGGCCGACACTAGATTCCACATAGTGGCATTAGCATAAATGGCTTTTATGTCCGTCTGAGCTTTAAAGAGGGGGACGCCCGCACAACATATATACTAGTCCGAGAAAGAAACGGAAAAATCTTTTGCAAGAAAAAAAAAAGGGTCAATTTTTGTACAAAAATACCTTCGGTTCCTGCCAGCCAAGAATTTTGTTGGAATACAATCTCGATATTTTTGCACAAAAACTTATAGATAGCATATTTAGAGATTCAAGATACAAATTCAAAATCTTTTGCAAGAAAAAAAAAATCGGTTAAATTTTGTTTGAGAAAGCCCCGAGCAAGAATTTTGATAGAAATACAATGTTGGCATTTTTGTACAATAACTAGTAGATTGCATATTTAGAAGTCTCAAAAATAAATAGAAAAATATTTTTCAAGAAAAAAAATGGTTAAATTTTGTTCAAAAATGCCCCCGGGCCTTGCTGGCCAATAATTTGTTTAGAATATAATGTTGACATTTTTACATGAAAACATGTAGAGCTTGACCAAAGGTAAGGAGATAAGACTTTCTTTCCGTTTTTTTGTCTCTTTCTGGTTCTGTGTTCTATCAGACAAAATAAGAGACGTTTATAAAGAATAGATGGATGCTATTGTTATTTTCTAGCAATAACGTCGAATACCCTAGACCGTGAAAGGAACATCAGGAACGAAGAGCTTTTTATTGTGGCAAGTTCAAGTTATCTTTTTCGAATCTGATGTGCTAAAGATGTTCCAAATATTGTTGCAGACTCTTGTTCTTCAACCACGTTAAAGAGTGGGAGGTTGTTGCAGACTCTCTGAATACCGTGCATACCCATCGTCAACAAATTTGAATTTCATGGCATCGTTACCGAATACATAATAGCGATGCTATGAAGATTAAATTTATTGATGATGAATATGAACGGTATTTAAAGTATGCAACAACCTCTTGCTCTTTAATGTGGTTGAAGAACAAGAGTCCGCAACAATATTTTGAACATCTTTAGCACATCGGATTCGAAAAAGATAACTTGAACTTGCCACAATAGAAAGGTTTTCGTTCCTGATGTTCCTTTCACGGTCTAGGATATTCGACGCTATTGCTAGAAAATAACAATAGCAACTATCTATTCTTTAAAAACGTTTCTTATTTTTTCTAATAGAACACAGAACTAGAAAGAGACAAAAACTGGTATAGGAACAGAGAAATAGAGATTTTTCCTCAGCTGATAGAACACAGAACCAGAAAGAGACAAAAACTGGTATAGGAACAGAGAAACAGAGATTTTTCCTCAGCTGAAATCCATTGGGATTAAAATGGCGATGTGGACTTGACTTTATATTCAAACTTGACTTTATATTCAATCTTTCCCACGTGCAAGAGCTTAGATGATTGGTGAATGTGAATTGAAAACATAATAACGTAAGGGCATGCATTAACCGACCCGACTGATGGTTTAAAATTTTTAAAAAATATATATATATGATTGACATGAAATTTGGCATACATGTTAAGAATATATAAAACATGTAATTCAACAGTTAGATTTTCAAAATATGAATTCAATAATAAGTTATTGAGTGGTGTAACATTGTTTAAAGTTATACCGGGTGTAATTTGAATCCAACCCATATATATATATATATATATATATATATATATATATATATATGAGATGGGTTCAAGTTACACCTGGTGTATAAAGTTACACATTTTTTGAGTCATAAATTTCCAAAAGATCAAACGGTTAAAAAAGAAAACATATTAGCACTGTGCACCATTGATGCGATAGTCACTCCATAGGTATAAATGCTTGTGGGGTGTGGGGGGTAAGGGTCAGGGTTCAAGTCTCCAAGATGGAGTTTCACACTTAGATATACACTTAGATTAGGCCAGAGTTTCAATACTTTTTCAATTTTAAAATTTTTTAAAAATAATTAATTATTATGTGCTCTAAGGACTATTTTAAACAATTAGCTAAATCTTTAATATATATATCTTCATTAAATAAATAAATAAATAAATATATATATATATATATATATATATATATCTTGTAAGCCTATTCTTTTTTATTATTCCTTTTATTTTATTTATGCAAACCTCACGTCGGAACTGTTGAGTTTGGAGCATTAGTATTTAGTATTACTTTTGTTGAGATTTTCTGGGGAACATAACGCACCCTGGACTGAATCTATGCAGGGTCTTGAACAGTCCGGTTGTATCTAGAATATCTTAGAAAATCTTTTGACAAAGGACCAAACAATCACATTTGCGTTGCAATTTTTCATCTGGCTTGTCAATTTGAGAGACAAGCGAGAGGTTGACTTAAAAATGAATAAGAAAGAAGTTTTATTGGGAGGAGAGTATTGGGTATCAGAGAGAGGAAAGCATATATATTTAATAGAAAAAAAAATAAATCAGATTCAAAAATTAGATAAAAATTATTAATGTGTAAAATACTAAAATTATAGAGATGTCCAGAGTCCAGTTTTATATATAAAATATATAGATAATAATAATAATAGTAATAGTAAAACAATTTAAATTGAATTAAATTTATTTAAAAATATATATATATATATTTTAAACTAAGTTTCACCCGGATGTTGTTGCCGCATGGGAGAGGGGAAAAAAATCATTAGAAATAAGGATGAATGAGGAAGCTATAGGATGAGGTAGAGATAAAAAGAAAATGGTAAAAATAGTTGAAAGGGAATTTAAGTAAAAGTAGACAATATATGCTGTTTTCTATGCTCCTGGGTCCTGACAGTGACAAGCATCAGAAAAGTGGTGTTCTTATTCTTGATTTTCGAATTAAAGAGAGCTATTTTAGTGAACGGCTAAACTTCTTGGTGTTTTTTACATGGCCCATGTACTTTGCCCACAACCAACTGGACATCCTCGAACTGCTTTGAATGGCTAAACGAACTAAACGTTTTTTTTTTTTTGAGAAGGAGTTGAACTAACTAAACTAAAGTTACATTTTGCTGCTCACGTCAGTCATGGTATCTGGCTTCGATACGCGTCTTACTTTTTCAGTATTGTCCCACTCCCATTTACTCGGGAAGATTTGACATACGTGCCTCCATTCTTTAATTGAAATTATAGAATGCAGCACAATTTATTTTCAAATTGGTTTTATTGAATGGGTCTTGTCATTGTGGTATAAAATTACATTAGAATACTTGATGAAGCGCTAAGATTCACCGGTTGTCACGTGGTTTTCACTTTACTCGAAACAATACCTGTATAATAACAGACAAGACCAATAAAGGGCACCGGTGTAGTGCTGGCCAAAAACCCTCCGAAGGTCAAGTTAGAACTTCTTTTCTCCTTTACAACCCTAAAGTGCTAAAGCTTAAATGAATTATGCGTACCGTGGTTTATGAGAGTTTTGGGGTATATATAGTAGCATGGATTTGAAATAAGCGCCTTGGTGAGGAAGTACTTTCCTTCTTGGAGAGTAATTTATGGATTTTACGTATCACCTAGAGCCCTTTTTCTTATAGGAATCTTCTTGACTAAGGCCAAACGCGCAGCGCAAGAACTTTCCTTATATGCACGTACGTGGAGGACAAAACAAGTTATGGATGAAGGTTGGGTTATCCCCTCCAGGTTTTACTTCCTAAAGTCGTCAGCCTACGTATGTCTCTGGTAAGGTCGTTAGCGTAGGACCTTCAGCTTTGACTCCGTCATCTTTTCTTCCTTCAGCCAAACGCCGTCAGACATGAGGTGTAGCCACAGACGTCAAAATGAGACGTTTTATTGGCTAGAGCTGACGGGCTTGCTATTCCCGTAAGCCTTCTTAAGGTATTGGTAACTTGTAAAATCACCCTCATCAGTTGCCCCCTATTCCGTGACCCCGTCAGCTGTAGCTAACGGTTATGGAGTTGCCGTTATTGGGGGAACCATTCATGTGTGGTCATTTGTGCCATCTTCATTAAATGGCGGGACACATGGCTTGGATTGATTGGTTCTGTGTCTGGACGAGCGTGTTGCTTCGTCTTTCGTGCCCCCTTTCACCTATATATATTTCATTTTTTCACTTATTTTTAACTTTTCTCACACTGTTGATTTCAAGAGAAAGAGAACGTCACTATTGATCTTTTCATTCCGTCAACCAGATTGCCGTCAGCTTCTTGAGACCATCATTTTACTCATAAGTTTCCTTTACTTTACCTTTTTATTTTTCCAGTAATGCCCTTTAGTGAAGTCGTCTACCTAGGTTCTTAGAATAAAAACCCATCGTTTGTAGGTAGTCAAATGTCTAGGGAGACGACAAGTGATCAATCGTCGATCCGCGACGGAGCGAGTTACGCCGAGGTCTTCCAATCAGGCAGTGAGCCCACAGAAGGCCTATCCTGGTCGTTAGAAAGGGAAACATCAACTCCTTCTTCTGGCGGGGAAGTAGGGAATTCTAGAGAAAGTGAGGTGAGCGAGGACGGTGGAGAAGAGAAGGTAGATGACGGAGACCAGAGGATCAATGAAGAAAAAGGAAGTACTAGTGACGGGGGTGGGACTGACGGTGACGAGGAAACCTTTGAGAGTACCTCGGGAACTTCTGGTGATGATCGTCCTTTCATCCTACCCCCAGAATGGTCTGTTAACAAGTTCCTTCCGACGATGTTGGAAAATGTTTTCAAAAGTTTGCGATCCCGTTACCAAATACCAGACGATATCCCAATCCGCCTCCCCGAGGAAGGTGAGGGATGTTATTCGGGACGAACCGCGGATGTCAGCATGTATGATGCCATGTTCGCTGCCGAATTAAGGCTACCACTGACAACGTTACATCGTCAGCTGGCTAATTTTTTGGGGATATCTGTCAGCCAGATTGCCCCTAACGCCTGGCGAACCTTTATTGGTGTCGAGATCCTGTGGGGTCGTCTAAGTGTTGGGAACCGTCAATTAACCCTGGACAAGTTCTTTTGGTTGTACAACCCTCAGCATATCTTCTCATCAAAGGGGGTGTATCATTTTGCAGTGAGGGAAAAAGAGTTAAAATTGGTGTCGGACATGCTCGATTCCAATAGGAAGTGGAAGGGCAGATATTTATTTGTGGAGGGGACGAACTGGGTATGCCGTCAGGAGGAGTGGGAGTCAATGCCTAATGGCTTTTTTGACAACACTTGGGCATATGTTAGGAACTCAAGTTGGTCCCGTCGGCTTTCTTACTTCGTCTACCTATTCGGTCCTTTAACCCGTCTCTTTTTTATTTCAGCTAACAATCGTCCACGCATTACTGTGGAACAAGAGGATTTTATTTGTTGAGTGATGGCTATCCCATTGGAGGAGCGCAAGTGTCGGGACCTAATCACGCTAGATACTTTGCATTTATATTGTGGCGATCCTGAGCCGACGGAGGAGGCTTGTAAACTAAACGCTTATTCTCGTCGACGTGAGTATCTCCCAATTTCTTGTCTGCATCCTAACGCTGTCTCTTTTTTAACCTACTCCGTATTTTGCAGAAATGGAGTCAGCTAGGCAAAGGAGAAGCTAGGCAATACAAGGATGTGAATCGTGTCCTTGGTGCGGAGCTAAAGGACTTAAAGGAGAAGCTGGCTGAGGAAAGTCGTCGATGGACACTGGAAGAAGAAGCCAAGCTGATGGCAGAAAAAAAAAGCTGAAGTCCATCCTAGTTTAGGTGGAAACAGCGAGGAGCGACGCTGTGACGGAGTTTAAGGACTCGTCATCCTTCATAGACGCTTGTGCCGCCTACTGAAAGAAAAATTCTGGTTTTGCATCTCATGCAAAACCCATAGCGGAAGCGACGAACTAGGGTCTATTTCATTCATGATTGATAACGTGCACTATATAAATTTCAGAATTTAAAAACAAGATAGCGTACCTTGGTGTGGAGAAATTCAAAACAAAGATTAGAAGCACTTGGGAACACTTTTAATCTTCACTCCAATTCCACTTTACGCCCAAGATGTGTGGTCTCTCAATCAGTTTTTCAAAGGGAGAATGAAAGTGCATCTCACACTCTCTCACACACCGTTTCTTTTTCTTTCTAATCACCCTTAATAAAAATTCTGTATGTTTCTCCCTTTATAACTAACTGATTATCTAATTGGGTTGGCCTATTGGGCCTTTCCAATTGGGCTTTAGTGTGTGGCTTGGAGTGGGACCAAAAAGGAACCAATAAGACACTAGCTCCAATGGGCCTTGGGCTTTTCCGTCAACTCTTGACGATTCCAAAGTTACCATTAATTATATTTAATACCACTATATAAATATAATTGCACTCTAGGCCTTATTAATAAATTATATCCCAAGACTTTATTATACACGTAACCCCTTCATAAAATATTCGTAGTAACACAAAGTCATAAACGTAGACTGCCACTTTGTAAATTACTACATCTTATCCTTGAGTACCCGGTTTAATTCTTTAAAGTTATTCATTATATACTTATGAAATCCAATTTCACAAATATATATTTTAGTAATTTCTTACTAAAGTGGTTAGGCCTAACTCTCTGAATAACTGAAACCATTAAACTTATCTCAAGGGAATATTTATATCTCTATCAAGAGACTATGAATTCCATCTTGAGAATATATGTTCCATCAACACTAAATGTGGCTGCCCAACATACTGAGGTTTTGACCGTCACTTCAGGTCTCACTCCTAATATATCAAAGCAACCTACACTTCATGATCAGGTCCATTATTCTCTCAGGATTAAGAGTTCATGCAAATAGAAGTCGTGAGATTTATTATTCATTTGACAGTCGTTAGAAGAATAATAAATCTCACAGCGGTCCAGTTCAATATGTCTTAACTTTTAAAACATATCAACTAGAAGTTTCCACTTCCATGATCAAGACAAATCATCTTAGTTGACACGTTATAGTCTTCGCAAATGAAATGCCCAATTTCATCACCGACTACGAACTATAAATTTTGAGTTTCAAAGAACTTGTGATTTACATCTTCTGTGACTTTTCACATAAATCACATACAATGCATCTCATGGACTATATGATAATGTCCCATATTCATGTTACCATTATTTTAGATAATAATAAAATAATTTTATCAAACACAATATTAAGTCATACATCATGTCATACAATACGCAATGTCATACATAATATCATACATAGCATCATACAATAGGATTTAAGGGCACTAATCCTAACACCTACTATGGTGACGGGTTTGAGGACTGCTTGAAACAAGTAAAATCCCTTTATCCTAACTTGGATTTATCCAAGATTTCCATGGATGAGTCTATCTAGTCAACCCCTGCAGGCGACACTGTCAATGAGGAAGGTGACGATGCTAACCAGAGGGATGACAGCGTCTTTCTTGTTCAGCCAGTCACGGACTAGCTCGTCACCTTAACTCTAGTAAATCCTCATGGCAACGATCTAAGTGCCGTCAGCCCTTCTATTCCTTATGCCCAGCCCTTTGTCGCCGATGATGACAGAAGGTCTCAAGATCCCCCGACTTCATGAACCTTAGCACTTTTTCCTTCTCCCTCTTTTTTTTTTAAAAGGTGTAGACGAATTTTAATGCTTGACGCCTGTTTTTCTGGGCTTTTGTAAAGACATTGTTTGTGTTAATCCTAATATGTTGTTTTGTATTCGAAGTATGTTTTTCTCTTTTTATATTTTATGTAAAAACTACTTGCTCGTAATGATCCCATCAACCTGTGGATGACGGCGTTGTTTCATTTATTTATCAAAGTAATAACGGCATCAGCCTCCTTTTGGCTCAGACCTTGAACTGTTTTTATCAATCCATCAGCCTCATGGGAGACAGCGTCGGATCAAAACTTAACCGTATGCCTGTTAGCTCTTAACGGCGTCAACCTCCTTCTAGCTCAGACCTCGAGCTGTTTTTATCAATTCGTCAGCTTCATGGGCGATGGCATTGGATCAAAACTTAGCTGTATGCCTTAGTTTTTAACGACGTCACCTTTTTTAGCTAATTCGGTACGACTTATTTGTTCGTCGTATGTCCGTCACTTTTATGAGCAACCAGGTAGCATTCCTCGTCGATGCCGGCGTCGCCCGGAGGCCCAAGCTCGCCTGAGGGCGAGGAAGGGCGCAGACGAGCTCTGCGATCGTGCGGGGCAGAGCGATGACGCTCGCTTGGTACGTTTGCAAAGGGGACCGGAGGTCCAAAACCCACATAACGTTCTGCATCCGAGGCCACGAGCACGCCCGTGCGGTACACGGCGGCAACGCGTAGGCGAGGCACGCGTGGGACGTGAGGACGGCTTCGAGGTCCTGCCGATGCCCCGCAAGGAGCATCGACTAGGAACGAATCAACTAGAGGGACGAGTGCCTTCGAGGCAGGTATGCAACACAGGGGCCCGAATTGCGTTCGAGGCGTCGACTGACGCTCGAAACAATGCTGATTGGGAGCACACCGGACAGTTCGATGCGCGAGCACGGAGCCTGCCAAGCCATGCAACCCTGTCACCACTCACACGCTATCACGTACGCTAGACCGCAACACCACCAAACATACCCCACAACGACACGCCGCAAGGCCTGCCGCACATAAGGAAGCATCGAATGGCGCCGAGTTTGCACCGCTGGGCGTGAAGGAACACACTATTAAGCCACGTGCCTGAAAGGATGGGTCGTCGTCACGCAGAGGCCCGATGGTCGCCGCAGAACTTGCTTCGCGCAGCAATGCGTGAAACTAACACCGTCCGCTTTGCGAGAGCGTGCCCAAACTATACCAAGCTTGCATGGCTCACCAACCACACGCATGCACTACGAGTGCCTGCAAGGATGGGTCGTCGTCACGCAGAGGCCCGATGGTCGCTGTGGGACTTGCTTCGCGCAGCAATGGGTGAAACTAACACCGTCTGCTTTGCGAGAGCGTGCCCAAGCTATACCAAGCTTGCATGGCTCACCAACCACACGCAAGAACTACAAGGGACATCGAGGGACACTGCCACCATTGTCGTCGCCGTTGTTGTCGTCGTTGTCGCCGCTGCCGCTGCAACCACGCAACCTAATCGTGAGAAAGACACGCACACCCTAAGTTGTCGCCATGGAACTTGCTTCGCGTAGCAATGGGTGAAACTAACACCGTCCGCATTGCGAAAGCGTGTCCAAGCTATACCAAGAGTGCATGCATCCCCCCACTGCGTGGCTACTGAGAACATCCACCCCCCGCCACTGGGCACGGGTAGGTGTGGCCTCGAGGATAAGTGGCACTAGAGATGGCTTTCAAGCGCACATGATCATCACCTTAGGCTTGCTTCGCGTGGCAATGGGTGAAACTAACATCGTCCGCCTTGCAAGAGCGCGCCGCAGCTATACCACCCACACGTGAAATGCCAACCTGGGTCCACCCCGGCGATGCATTTAGGGACCACCTCGCGTCGTGGAGCACGCGGGGATCGGACCTTGGAGCTCGTCATAAGCATGCCTACCCGTGGCCTTGCTCAAGAGGGGTTGCCCCTGTGCATCGCCGAATACCTCTTCCCCCCTAAAGAGCCCTTAAGGAAAAATAAGCTCTGGCACAAGGAGACATTGATTTGTTGAGGAGGAATAATGGGTCTTTTTCGGAGCAATTCTTGGATTCTTGCCCTAATTTTTTGCACACATTCTAAGAAAAATGCAAGCTTCAATCTATCAAAATTTGGAGTCTGAATTCAACACATTATATATATATATATATATATATATATACATATTTTCTTAAAATCTAAAAATCTAAGAGAATTTTTGCGAATTGATGTCGCCACTGGGTGCAACCACAGCTTTTATTATATATAATAATATGATATAATATGATATGATATGATATATATATAGCGGAAACTACATTTTCGTCCCTATTTTTTCAGGTGATTTCCACTTTGGTCTCTAGATTTTATTTTTATCGTTTTTAGTCCCAAAAATATAAAAGCGATCTCGTTTTTGTCTCTACCGTCATCTCACTAACGAAATAGTTTACGTGGCAAATGGAGTGCAAAGCTGGCACACTAAATACTGATGTCAGCATTAAAATAATAATATAATATTTTATTTAGCATTTTAAAAATGCCACGTTATCTTTTAAAAACAAAAAATCAATTTATGAATTTTAACTAAATGAAAAAAGAAAAAACAGAAATAAAAACAAAAAATAATATAAATTGAGATCTAGCTAAGAACATAAATCTAGAAAATTCAAAACTCAAAAATATCTATCAGTTATCCAGGTCAACATAAAATTAAACACAAATAATGGTTTGTTTGGGTACAACTGAAAACTGAAACTGAAAAATATTGTAACAAAATAAATTTTTAATAGGTAAAAAACACTTTTCAACGTTAAAATCACTATTCATTGGCCTAAAATGACTGTTCATGGCCAATGAACAGTGACAAGTGCGCGTCTAGCAAAAAAAAAAAATTATTAATCACGAAACACAGATGCTGGGCTGAAATGCCCAATCCAAACCCATCCTAAGTGTCGGTTTGGATTCAACCTTTTGTGGTTGCGTTTGTGTGTTTTCAGCCTTCCTTTTTTTTTTTTTGCCGCGTTTCAAAAAAGTAGGGACAAAATGCACAGCGTGCACTGTGCGCACACTTTTTCAACAACTTCTTTTTAAAAATGGGTTCCGCAGTATTATTCACGCATTTAAAAATTATTTTACTACCATATTTTCAGTTTTCAGTATCCATTTGGCTACAGATTATTTAGCGTCTGCGTTTCTCTATTGTGTTTTGCTTTTTTTTTTCTTTTTTTTTTTGTTTGGGCAGGCGTTTAAGAAGATAGAGGCTACTGTTCATGCATTGTGCAAGAACAGTAGCCGCAATAGTGGACCAATTCAACTGTGAACAGTGCACTATGTACTGTTTATGGACCCACAAAATTTACTTTTCAGCAATTTTTCATTAAAAATGAGTCTTACGATACTATTCACATATTTAAAAATTATTTTGTTGCAGTATTTTCAAGTTTTCAGTTTCAATTTTAACAAAATAAGTTCTATTTAAACATTCCCTCAATTTTCAAATGTATCCAATCGGTCCTAAGCCTAAAATAAAACAACAAAACATCAAAGCTGATAATTTTTTTTTTCTATTTCAAACCACATTGTCTTGAGCAGTGTGGTAAAGTTATGTACACGGGCTTTACCGAAAGACAAAGAAACTTTCATTGTCTTCTCTCTTCGTTGGTTTTCATGCATCAGGTGAGATGAAACCACACGCGTTTTTTTAAGTAGAAACTCCAAGGAGAGAGAAGACAATGAGAGTTTCTCATCACACTTTCAGCTCAAACATTTTTATCTCTCAGGTCAAACTTTATCTCTCTCTGGTCTTGAGATCTTGGTTTGATGGGTTTGATATGGGTTAGAAAGAGAGAGGCTGAGATCGGTTTGATCCGGGTTTGAAGGAGATGTTGAGACCGGTTGCTGTCATGGCATGGCTAGCGGCGACATGTGCGTTCAAGATCAACTAAATGGGGAGTGATTTAAGAGCTATGGTGGTCGGGTTCTGGGTTTCGAAGTGGTTTTGGTGGTCCAAACAGGTCAGGATAAACAAGTGTATGGCATTTGCCGTGCTTAGAATGAACAAGTGTTGGTTTGGTGATGTATTCGGAGTGGTGGTTTTTGTTCCACCGATCTTATTGTTGTGGCCAATGTTTAGTGTTAATTTTATTGTTTTTTTTTTAATTGCATTAATTTTTGGGATTCTATTCTTTGGGTTTTGAAAATTTTGGGTGCTCAGAGTTTAGCTAGAGGGATAGAGAGTAGGAAGAACAAGTTGTTTCAGTTGCAGAGTTTGTTGTTCAGTAGTGGGTTTGTTCAAAATACCGATCTGGTTTTTATTTTTCTGGTCAATCTGGGTTTTTTCTCTCATCTCACTTTAGATTTTTTTTTAACAATCTATGGTATTTTTGGGTTTTGGCTAATCGTGCGTGTTTGTGTTTGATATTGCAAGTTGTCTCTTATAACTTATGTGTGTTTGAATCTGTGTGTTTTAGAATTTAGGTACCTTTTTTCTTTCTTCTTTTCTTACTTTTGTGTTCTTCAATCAGAACAACAAATAATTGATTAAGATCAAACGATTCTTAAGTCCACCTAGATGTTTTTGGGTTTTGAATTTTTTGAGCTTTTGTTCTTGTCTCTTCTTCCTCAAAATAAAAGCTACATCTCAATTTATATTTTTTTTTAGTTTTTATTTCTGTTTTTTTTTTCATTTAGTTAAAATTTATAAATTAATTTTTTGTTTTTAAAAGATGACGTGGTATTTTTAAAATGTTAAATAAAATATTTATTATTATTATTATTTTAATGCTGATGTTAGTATTTAAGTCTGCTAGCAGTGTAATCCGTTTGCCATTATTTTCGTTAGGGAGATGATAGTATGGACAAAAAGATTGCCTTTTGATTTTAGGGACTTAAAAATAAAATTTAGGAGCTAAAATAAATATAGCTTGAAAGAACAAAGTTTTTCTCCAAACTAGTTTGGAGAGAAACTCTAAAAAACTCATCATATATATTTATATTGAGTGTGAATTTTGAAAATTTAATCATTAAATTGTACGATGTTATTATATTTTTAATGCTTACATAATTTTAAAAAAATTAAAAATTAATTGCTATGTTATCAAATAAATGTTATAATTTTAAGTTTTTGTAATCTAAAGTTGTATGTAAAAAATAAATTAATTGATCAAATAGTACTATGTATGTAACGAATAAAGAGCATGAATTTTAACGGTAGATTTTTAAAATTCACATCTAAATAAGAAATATACGGGAAGTTCGAAGAGTTTCTCCCTTAGGTGAGAAACTGTGTTCAGCTTGAAAATATATAAAAAATGTGTTTTTTTGCCTCTATATATATATATATATATATATATAATTATTTTTTTGTTATAAATACTATAACGTTCTTATCAAAAAGAAATTGAATTAAAGAAAAAGTTAACGTGTGTTTATTAGTAACTCTGGTGTCTTGTCATTTGCATTTTTTGAAGAAAAAAAAATGTCGTTTGAGTTACAGTATTGCCACTTGTGTTTTTTGGGGAAAAAATATTAAAAAAAAAAAAAAAAAAAACGATGCCGAATTGTCACTTTTTAGTCACTGATGGAATCACTGCTATTACTGTGCAAGATATATATATATTCCCCTTCTGCTTTGATCTCAGCCACACACGTCTCTACTCTTTAAACTTCTGCTCTCACCTCTCAGACTCAGAACTCAGTCACTCATCACAATTGATTTCAGCTTAAGAAAATTCTCTCTGTTTCTCTATTTCTACTTTCCATATCTCTTTCTGGTTCTGTTTCATTTTAATCACAATGGAACGTTTACAAGAAATAGCTGGCTGCTATCCTTTTTTTCTGAAAGCAGCATCGAATTACCTTGATGAAAAAAAGAACATCAAGTATGAAAAACTTTCTGATGTGGTAGACTTTGTGAACAGCAGCTACGATGATGCTGGTCTGACTGCGTTTGAAGTAAAAGATATTTGGGGCAATATCAAAGAATATTGGAAAACCTGGAATCAGGTCATAAAATTGGTAGACCCAAATATTATCGATTGTAAATTAGGGACAATAACTCCAAAAGACGAACGCGACTGGGAGAGGATACTGCAGGTTAGTCATCACTTTGCTTTCTTTTCTGTTAATGTCACTAACTTCTCATTGTTGTCTGTTTTTTCTTGATATGTTTGTTCCTTCTCTGTCTTATGTTTTCATGTATTCCTCTGTTTTGCATTCACGTTTTTTCCTAGTTGAAAACATATACAAAACCCGCATATATGAAACCAAATACAGTATTGTTGTTTGAAAGTTTGAATAAAACCTGCGGATGTAGTAGGTTTTCAAAATGTGTGATATAAACGTGTAAGTGTAGGATAGGTGGGAAAAATATCATATTGATACACCTGACCTTTTTATGGTTTTTATAATTTTGGGTTGAATTTTGTTGAAGTGGTGTCCAAAAGTTGGTAAGTTAATATCTAATGTTTTACTACCATTTAATTTTTTTAGTTAAAATGGCTAGTTATAAAATTATTTATTTGACTTGTGTTCAAAATAAGGATTTGAGTTATTTTTATGCAGTTAGTACCGGATACTGTTATATTTAAATCAAAAAAGTTGTTTCTCGCCAGTGAAGTTCATGCCATCTTCAATGTGCAAGATTCCAAAGACTTGAAGAAAAAGAAAAAGAAAAAGAGAATGATTGAGGAAGGTAGTTCATCCTTAAACTTGTACAAAATTGAACAAGAAGAGGTAAGAGCTTCAATGCTCTCTCTTGAAAAGGTTGATGGACTGAACAACTCTCTGAAACTTGCTTTATTTTGTACAAGGCTTTTTCAAGATAAGCAACGTAGAGACCATTTTAAGTCACTCAGGAGCGGTGCTATGAAGATTCACTACGTAGAGGATGAATATAAAAAATATTATGAGCATCCGCATCCCTTTCCCTAATATGGTTGAAGAAAAAGATCTCAAAGATTGTATGGACTGTGTAATGTTGGTTAAGTATTTTTGTAGATGTGTTTTTAAGATATTGCCCATTTGCTGGCCAGTTTTGTATTATTATTGTTCTAAATTAGAAATATATGTATTATATTGCCTATTGTGGGCCCAGACTTCCTATTGCCCATTGGGCTCAAACTCATGTATTTTAGCTATTGCCTGTGTATGTATTTTGTATATTCAGAATATACAAAATACACGCACAGGCAATGCCTGCATATTGGGTGCATGGCAGCATATGGTTTTGTAAATCGCTTCTCAAAGAATGAAAGAAAAGCAGGAAGAAGAGCGTGAATCACTTGTCTAAAGTGACTGCATAATGACTATAGCTTTGGAGCTTGGAAATAGATGTATACGTTATATTTGGTTTAGTTGTCAATCTTTTATAGGTGTCTCGGTGTGATTAGTCTTAGCTGCTAAACAGTGTGATTAGTCTTGGGTACTGTCAACTATTTCAAATGTGTGCTCGCGCTTTGAGCCTGGCCTCCAGAGGCTTGTGCACTTTACTCTTTTACCAACATTGGTCCTTATATGACAATGAGAATTATGCACTGTCCCATCTCCCATTTTTGATGGCTATGTGAGACGCGACACAATGGTATGGAGGGAATAATCACATAGGAGTGAGACTAATAGCGAATGGAACTCAGAGTAGTTAGCTACCTACCATGGACAATGAAGTTATAGGATTAGTGGTTAGAGAAACAAATGGAAAAAAAAAAATTTGAAGAAAAAAATATTCAGTTAATTTTTTTTTCCGGAAATGCCCCAAACATACATTTCTGCTGGTATCAGAGTCATGTGACCCAAGGCCTGCTTATAGAGGCAGAATCCTATTCTAAACATACATATCCGCGCTGTAAAAAAAATAAAATAAAAAATGTACTAGTAAAATTGAAAAACTAAAAAATAATAATAATAATAAGAAAGAAAGAAGGGTGCATAGAAGGAATCCATTAAATCCAATGCTCACTTCTCACTCAACCTGTTTGGAAAAAAAAAAATTATATTATATTTCCTTAAGCGTGGTTTTTAGATTTTTATGAAGACAGTGTAAAATAACTAGAGTCTACATCCTCTCCAAAAGCTAATTAATGGCCTTAAATTTTTCCCGAGCAATTTATCAAAAGCTCAATTAATGAAATTTTCCAAGATGCTCCGGTTAATGCCCCTTAGATGAAAGATATCGCGGGTTTTGTTGAGGGGGAAGCTCGGGTGATGTGTGGAATGTGCGGTTGGGTTATTAATACAATACCATCCAGTATTTATTACTACCAGATGTAATCCCAAAATATATAGGATAATGGCATTTTGGCAAAAAAATGAATTAGGTTAGGTCCTAATGTTTATTGGAGGGAGGAAGGGTAAAAAAGGAATTAGGAATTCAAGTAGAGGAGGGCATATTTATTCCCTCTCTTCGTCTCTCAAACCCGACAGAGCTCTCTCTCTCTCTCTCGCCTGTGTACTGCTGCTGGTTTCTGTTGTTATTCATTTCATATTCTAGCTTTCATATTTTATTACCGAAACAAAGGTAGTTATTGTTATTTTTTTAATGTTGTTTCTGTCTTAGGATATCTGTCTAAGTTTGATTCTTTTATTAACATTTCTTTGTTTTGCCTCTTCAGTTCACTGTGTTAAATAGTTACATTTTTTACAGAAATTTTAGCCCATATTGCTATCACTCTTTTTCTTTCCAGTAAACAATGCAATCAGCGGGTGTTTTGAGGTTCATACAAACTGTTCTCCATTTCTCAGCTTGAAGTTGATAGAACCAGGTAATATCCAAATAGCTGTACTGGGTCTTTCATATTGATATTCACAGCTCCAGGTTCTAGCAAGTGTTTCTCTTTTAGCAGTTTCTTTTAAGGATTTTCTTTTCGGTACAGTTTGCGTGCCCCTATAAAAGGAGACAACCATGGAACGATTACTTGAAATAGATGGTGCGATAGAATTCTTTTTGATGATTGCCTCCATGAATGTCAATTGGGAAGGCCGCTCTACCGATATCGTAGGGGATAGACTTATTGCCGTCGCAACAATTGTGAATCGTAAGTTTGGAACTGACCTTAATTGTTTTGATGTAAAATTCACATGGAATAAACTTCGGGCCCTCTGGGAAACCTGGGTACGCGTAGAGACCTATGTGCCTCACAAAATGATTAATTTTACCACTGGAGAAATCAAAATTGATGACTTCGCCTGGGATCAACTAGTGAGGGTTAGTCATATTTCTTGTCTGTTAACGCTACTTTTCATCGTTGTCTGTTTCTTTTCTTGATATGTTTGTTGCTTCTTCTTTTCTTTTTCTTTTTTCGTTTCCATGTCTTTTGCTTTGTATTCATGTTCATGCCTAGTTGAGAACAAATACAAAACTTAAACTCACGTATGAATTCAATTCACACAATAGAAAAGAATAAAATAAGTGAAAAAGTGGAGACGAAAAACTCTGCATTCTGTCTTGTATGGATGGTCCGTTCCTTGCTGTTCTTGTTTTGTGGTTGAGTTGACGAGGAGATTATTTATATGTCAGAATGATTTAAAGAAACAGAGCTCTAAAATAAGAGTGGTAGTTTGTTCGGTGAAAGATGTTGTCCAATTTCTATTCAAAATAATAATTTCAGTTATATTTGTGCAGATAGTTCCGGATGCCGAAATTTTTCGAAGGAAAAAAATGATTTCGCCAACCATGGTTTGTACGATTTTAACCGTACTCCACCGTCGCTAGAAGACCGTGAAATTTTGAGGCGTTTTAATTTACTTCCTAACAATTGATCTCTATTGCTCTCACAAGTCTCGTCACTACATCAACAATCTGATCGCTGTTGCTTTCGCCTTATCGCTGCTCTGATCGTTGATGGTTTCGCCTCACCTCTGCTTTCGCGTTGCCGCTGCTCTAATTGTTGATGTAGCTGAATCTTTGTTTGATGGTTTTGATCTGTCGATTTTGATTGTTTTGATTTGTGGGTTTGATGATTTTGATTAGTGTGTTTTGGGATTTTGATTAGTGGTTTTGAGACACAGCTAATGTTCTATTTCTGTTTTTTTTTTTTGAGACAAGCAAAGTATGGATAATGGTAAACGACTCCAGATGGAAGAAGAAGATTGAACTAATTCAGAAGTCTTGAAATATTATTTTTTGTTGTGCAATGAAATAGACCTAAATACCATTAAATATCTTAAGAAGGGATTGGATAAGAAATTTAAGTTGAATTTTAGGTTAGTAGATGTTGTGAGCAAGTATAGAGATATTCATTACAAGTGGCAAATTTGGGAAAAACTTATTAAGAATAAGGAATTCATCTTATTAGCCCTCGCCTGTGCAGCAGATGTTCTGTCTCCTCCATTTACTTCCTACTGTACCCCCAAAATTCTTACAGTCGTAGGTACACAACTCGCTCAAAAAGTAAAAAGCAACTTACTGCCGACAAGTTTACAATATTTTTATACCAAAAATCCGAATAATCCGACCCGGCCGAATATTTAGTAAAATAATATCATGAACTGATAAACCATACCAGTCTGCCAGTGTTGCACTCACGTCATATTAGTCACAATGTCACATCATATACCTTGCCTTTGGTTATTGAGTTGAGTAACGTATAGCGGAGGAGAGGGAACCAATCTGATGAGTCATTTTTGGGTACAACTTCCCAATGTCAAATCCAGCCGTTAAAACCAATTCAAGTTTTAAATTCAACAACGGTGCAGATTAAACTCTACATACTCCAGCCGTTTGACACTTTGACTACTCTAGAATCTAGACAGCCCTAGCACAGAAACATCTTATCACTTATTTAAAGAAATTACGAATCAACGATTAAAACTAAATCTAATATTACAATCCGACGGTCCCGCTACAAACTAATATTTTTTTTGAAATAAAAACAATTGATTAGATCTCTCACTGACCGAATCTCTTAAAGCCTGAACCAAAGTTTTTTGAAATAAAAACAATTGTTTTTTTTTTTTTTTTGTCTCTTTCCGGTTCTGTGTTCTATCGGACAAAATAAGAGACGTTTATAAAGAATAGAGGGTTGCTATTGTTATTTTCTAGCAATAGCGTCAAATACCCTAGACCGTGAAAGGAACATCAGGAATGAAAATTTTTTTATTGTGGCAAGTTCAAGTTATATTTTTCAAATCCGATGTGCTAAAGATGTTCCAAATATTGTTGCAGACTCTCATTCTTCAACCACATTAAAGGGTGGGAGGTTGTTGCAGACTCTCCGAATACCGTGCATACCCATCGTCAACAAATTTGAATTTCATGGCATCGCTACCGAATACATAATAGCGATGCTATGAAGTTTAAATTTATTGATGATGAATATGAACGGTATTTGAAGTCTGCAACAACCTCCTGCTCTTTAATGTGGTTGAAGAACAAGAGTCTGCAACAATATTTTGAACATCTTTAGCACATCGGATTCGAAAAAGATAACTTGAACTTGCCACAATAGAAAGCTTTTCGTTCCTGATGTTCCTTTCACGGTCTAGGGTATTCGACGCTATTGCTAGAAAATAACAATAGCAACTATCTATTTTTTATAAACGTCTCTTATTTTTTCTAATAGAACACAGAACCAGAAAGAGACAAAAACTGGTATAGGAACAGAGAAATGGAGATTTTTCCTCAGTTGATAGAACACAGAACCAGAAAGAGACAAAAACTGGTATAGGAACAGAGAAACAGAGATTTTTCCTCAGCTGAAATCCATTGGGATTAAATGGCGATGTGGACTTGACTTTATATTCAGACTTGACTTTATATTCAATCTTTCCCACGTGCAAGAGCTTAGATGATTGGTGAATGTGAATTGAAAACATAATAACGTAAGGGCATACATTAACCGACCCATAAATAAAAACCCGTAGAATCGACCCGACCGATGGTTTAAAATTTTTTTAAAAAAATTATATATATATGGAATTGTGGGTTATTTGAAGATCACGTAATGTCTGAAGTGAGGACTTGAGTAGAATTGCTGATTGGACTAGCTGAATTGTTTAATGCAAAAGGATGAGACTTGGGACAACAAGGAGTACTCTCTTCTATAAGACAGCAAGGAGTACTCTCTTGCTACACGCAAGACAACATTTTCCATTTCAAATTTTAAAAGAAAGTCTTATCTCCTCACATCATAAATAATATAATTAATTTTTTAAAAATAAAAATTAAAAAAAAATATTTTAAGTTTTTTAACTAAGAATATTCAAATTAAACACACACACATATATATATAATTTTAAAAAATAACGTAAGTTTAGTTTTCGTGTATCAAATTTAGGAATAAAAATAACAAAATCTAACCGTAATAGTTTTAATTCTTCAATGATATTTTTTTAACAAATCTAGTAGAGCACTTGTGGCAATAATATAATGACTTGTAAAATCATCTAATATTAATATGAAGTGCCATATTCCCAACATTTGTACAATACTTTCACAACAAATCATGTGTGATAAGTTGTTATTGATTTAATTTGAACACACCACTTAAATTATTTTTATTCACTAGTATTAGCTAGTAACTATCCTACACTTAAGATTTATTGTAAAAAATATTGTGAAAATATTGTGATAGCATTTCTTAATTTTAATTTCTTATTTTTTATTTTATTTTTTCCTTATCTCTTTTTTCATCATCCACACATTTCTTTATTATTATTTTCTCTTTTTTTCTCCTCCACACATGTTATTTCCCTTCTCTCTGATCTCTATCTTCACTTTTGACCACTTTTCTTTTACTTTTCTCCACTACCAGACTACCACTTCATCCACTTCATATTCCACAACATACCAATATACTATATTATAATTATATGTAAAAAATAACGTGAGTTTAGTTTTCGTGTATTAAATTTAGGAATAAAAATAACAAAATCTAAAAGTAATAGTTTTAATTTTTCAATGATATTTTTTTTAACAAATCTAGTAGAGCACTTGTGGCAATAATATAATGACTTGTAAAATCATCTAATATTAATATGAAGTGCCATGTTCCCAACATTTGTACAATACTTTCACAACAAATCATGTGTGATAAGTTGTTATTGATTTAATTCGAACACACCACTTAAATTATTTTTATTCACTAGTATTAGCTAGTAACTATCCTACACTTAAGATTTCTTGTAAAAATATTGTGATAGCATTTCTTAATTTTAATTTCTTATTTTTTATTTTATTTTTTCCTTATCTCTTTTTTCATCATCCACACATTTCTTTATTATTATTTTCTCTTTTTTTCTCCTCCACACATATTATTTCCCTTCTCCCTGATCTCTATCTTCACTTTTGGCCACTTTTCTTTTTACTTTTCTCCACTACCAGACTACCACTTCATCCACTTCATATTCCACACATACCAATATATTATATTATAATTATATGTAAAAAAAATTGCAGTTCAGGGGCCCCCACTCCCCTTGCTTGCAATGCTTGTACTTTATGTGAATATTTGATGGTGCAACTGTTAGGATTAGTGCCCTTAAATCCTATTGTATGATGCTATGTATGATATTATGTATGACATTGTGTATTGTATGACATGATGTATGACTTAATATTGTGTTTGATAAAGTTATTTTATTATTATTTAAAATATGGTAACATGAATATGAGACATTATCATATAGTTCATGAGATGCATTGTATGTGATTTATGTGAAAAGTCACAGAAGATGTAAATCACAAGTTCTTTGTAAACTCAGAATTTATAGTTCGTAGTCGGTGATGAAATTGGGCATTTCATCTGCGAAGACTATAACGTGTCAACTAAGATGATTTCTCTTGATCATGGAAGTGGAAACTTCTAGTTGATATGTTGATATGTTTTAAGAGTTAAAACATATTGAACTGGACCGCTGTGAGATTTATTATTCTTCTAACGACTGTCAAATGAATAGTAAATCTCACGACTTCTATTTGCATGAACTCTTAATCCTGAGAGAATAATGGACCTGATCATGAAGTGTAGGTTGCTTTGATATATCAGGAGTGAGACCTAAAGTGACGGTCAAAACCTTAGTATGTTGGGCAGCCACATTTAGTGTTGATGGAACATATATTCTTAATATGGAATTCATAGTCTCTTGATAGAGATATAAAATATTCCCTTGAGATAAGTTAATGGTTTCAGTTATTCAGAGAGTTAGGCCTAACCACTTTAGTAAGAAATTACTAAAGTATATATTGTGAAATTGGATTTCATAAATATATAATGAATAACTTTAAAGAATTAAACCGGGTACTCAAGGATAAGATGTAGTAATTTACAAAGTGGCAGTCTACGTTTATGACTTTGTGTTACTACGAATATTTTATGAAGGGGTTACGTGTATAATAAAGTCTTGGGATATAATTTATTAATAAGGCCTAGAGTGCAATTATATTTATATAGTGGTATTAAATATAATTAATGGTAACTTTGGACTTGTCAAGAGTTGACGGAAAAGCCCAAGGCCCATTGGAGCTAGTGTCTTATTGGTTCCTTTTGGTCCCACTCCAAGCCACACACTAAAGCCCAATTGGAAAGGCCTAATAGGCCAGCCCAATTAGATAATCAGTTAATTATAAAGGGAGAAACATACAGATTTTTTTTTAATTTATGATTAGAAGAAAAAGCCTTAGAAAAGAAAAGAAACGGTGTGTGAGAGAGTGTGAGACACACTTTCATTCTCCCTTTGAAAAACTGATTGAGAGACCACACATTTTGGGCGTAAAGTGGAATTAAAGTGAAGATTAAAAGTGTTCCCAAGTGCTTCTAATCTTTGTTTTGAATTTCTCCACACCAAGGTACGTTATCTTGTTCTTAAATTCTGAATTTATGCAGTACACGTTATCAATCATGAATGAAATAGACCCTAGTTTGTCACTTCCGCTACCAGAATTTTTCCTTCAGCAACATGATTCCTGCGATTTTTTGTTGTGTGTGTGCCTATGTGGTTACTTGTAGTTAAAATAATTTTCACTGTGGGTAGAGGATGGGTTCAATTATTGGCTAGGCAACGTTGTTTATTTGTGCAGCTGATATGGTTGAACGTGGCATTTGGCTTTTTGCTGCCTTTGTTATTTTCTTGCCAGAGAAGTGTTACCCTCCATTGGTAGTGAGGGTTTTCTTGGATGTTTTTACTGCAATTCATCCAAGCTATCAATTTGGTTGGACTACGTTCGGGAGGAATAAAAAAGGGCAATCTTGTTCTGGCTGGGGGGATTCAAATGATAGCCTAGTAATACTCGACTAGGGGTTTTAAGTTTGAACTCTACCTCTCCTCCCAACTATTTACCTAGCAAAAAAATTTGGAAAAAAAAAGCCTTTCCATTAGATGCTACATAAATGTCCTGGCTTGTTGCCCTTCCAAAGTGCTCTTCCATTGCAGTTGTGGCTAGAGATTGGAGAGGGGAAGTGGTATTTGCTTGTGCTAAGAGAGTTTATTCCAGCCTCCCTATTAAGGCAGAAGCTGAAGCCATTAAACGGGCCTTATGCTTAGCAAAAAATTTAGAAGCAGCTGCTATGATTGTGGAGAGTGACTCCAAGGACTGTTGACGCACTTGCCCCTTTCGGCAAAATGGCTCCCTGGAGAATTAGAGGCATTTGTAGTGAAATTGTCAACTTGATTCTGCTTATTCCTGGATGTCATGTTTCCTGGATCCCTAGGGGGGTAAAGAAAGCAGCCCATTCTCTAGCTAAGTGGTCCTTTTTGAACAAAGTTTTTTGGTCTTTTGATGTTGGTTTCGGCCCTCCTTGTTTTGAGAGTATTATTAAGGATGAGGCTCTTGTTTCCTCTTTGTAATTTCTTTTTGTTTTGTGAATAAAATTTATGGTTCATCATAAAAAAAAATAAAAAAAAAAGTGTCTTGGCCTATTGCCCCAATTTTTTCGACTTTAGCTGTGGAGAATATAACATCTCTCACCTTAAAAAAGTTGGGATTAGACATTAGTTTTTTAACTACCAAATGACATAATGAATATAATATAGTGAAGTAATGAAACAAAACATTTTAGATTTTGGAGCCACAATGAAATGCTATCATTATACATATTTGCCCCGCACAAGTATTGACAAAAGGTACTTAAAATTTATTCCCATGTCTCAGCCAAGTTTATTACATTTGTAAAATAGCTACTTTGGAGAAGGCCCTGAGGTGTTTTAGGTTATGTTTGGTAGTTTTTTTTTAATTGATTATTTTCTATTTTCAAATGTAATTTTTTATTTTTGAAATTAAAAACCTTGTTTGGCAACTGAGAATGTATAAAAAATAAAATCTGTTTTTAAAATTCAGTATGGGAAGGAAATTGAAAGCATGTAAAAGTCTATTTTTTGTTTTCAAAAAAAAAAACATGCATTTTATTTAATGTATCTTTCTCATTTTAATGAGTTAATAGAGTTCAAATCTTAATGAGTAAAAAAAAATATCTTTTAGTTTTTCTTTCTTCAATTTTTTTTTTAAAATTTCAATTCGCTAAACATGTTTTTTATTTCAACAAAACACTTGATAATTTGGACCCACAATATAATGCTTTCCTTAGACAATGTGTGCACCCACACAAGAGTTGCTAAAAGATTACTATAAATTTATTCTTAGAATATAACCAAGTTATTAGTTTATAAAAATAGCAATTTTGGTGAAGTCCCAGAGGATTTTTAGTGTTTCTATGAAAGTTTAGAAAGAAGAAGACGTTAAAAGTGAGAGTTAGAATCATTTATTAATCATGGGTAAGGAGTTATAGCCGTCCATAAACTATTTGTGATATTCACAAACGTTTTCATTTTAAGTGGAACAAATATTATCCAAAACACTATCAAATTTGTAAATTCTACAACACTCATATTTTCTAGTTTCGCAAAAGAAACTTAAAATTATTGTACATCTTACATACATCTCTTGTATGTACAGGACTCTCTAAATGTTTTTTTTTTCATTGCCACAGTTTCTTTCACTTTAGTTCTACTAAAGATGAAGTAACACTACCCTTAATAAAAAAAAAAGGAAAAAAGGGACTGTATATCAAATTTTTATTACCAAAAAATGTTATTAAAAAAATATAGTGATTTAATAATCAAACAAAACATTTGACAATTTAGAGCCGCAACAAAATGATATCCTTAGATAATGTATACATCCACACAAGACTTGCTAAAAGGATACTACAAATTTATCCCAAGTATACAACTTAGTTTATTACATTCTAAATACAGCGATTTTGGAAATTTTTGAAAGAAGTAGGGAAAGTGACCGTTGAAATAATTTATATATCACGGTTAAAGAGTTATAATCATCCAAAAACTGTTTCCAATATTCACAAATGATGACGCACATAAAATCAGTAGGCTGAATGCTTCGAGCCTCAATGGGCTAAAGGTTGCTTGGAAGGTCTGAAAAGAAAGAAACACAAGATCAATGGTGACTGAGGTGAGCAGGCCAAGAACTCTCCAATGCTTAGGTTAGTTTTTCTCTCTAGAACTCAAGAATTCCAACTTTAGGAATGGTGGAAACTTAGTTTCATTTGATGTGAATAAGTGCTTATATAGTGAGTTTTGGAGTGGTTACTTGTTTAGTAACTTTCTCAACGTGGATGGAAGTTATAATGTTCAAACTTAACTTCCACGACTGCTATGGAAGTTAGAAGAGTCAGACTTATCTTCCACAACTGCTATAGAAGTTAAGAACTTAGTAGGAAGTTATAGCGATCAACAATGATTTTGCTCATACTTCAGAATAGTAGAGCGTGGCCCGAATTATAAGCTTTTGAACATAAAACTACTATGAAAATTCTCTAAGTGTTGAGAGGTCATACAGGTATGGACGAATTGGAGATTAGCTCAAAATTGATTCCTTTTGTGGGTTGCCTTTTCTAGTTTAGCTCAAAAAAAAAAAAAAATTGTTAATTTTTGGGTTGGAAGTATGGGATTTTATTATATTTGAGCTAAACTTTTTAGTTTTGTGTTAAAAATACAATCAAAATAGACATTAAAAATTAGAAATATGAGCCCTAAAAATGTAATAAAAATGATAAATATTCAAAAGTTTTATTCGGTGCACTTTGACCCACTTAATTCTTGGGTTGAAAAGTATGAGATTTTATCATATTTGAGCTAAACTTTTTAGTTTTGAGTTAAAAAATACAATCAAAATAGACTTTAGAAATTAGAAATATAAGCCCTAAATATGCAATAAAAATGAAAAATACTCAAAAGTAATATTTAGTTTACTTCGGCCCATTCAATTCACTTTGGTTCTATCTAGTCCACTTTGGTCCTACTTAGTAGGCATTGTTCCTATTCAATCCACTACAGTCCTATTAATTCCTATTAGGTACATTATCATCTTGTTGTATACAATAACACATACACTTTTTGTATTTATACATATTAGATGCTAAGCAAAATAGGGAAAATTAACTATAACTCACTACTGAAACTAACAAAACTAACCGCTTAAAAAAAGTGCTAAACACGTGACAAATAACTATTACTAACAGCTAAGCTACATGTAGTTAAAAAGAAGAAGAAGAGTAAACATCACTTGTTTCGGCTGTTTCTTCTTCATATTAGAAGGAATTTTTCTTTTTTTAATCTTCTCTTTTAAAAACAATCTGTTCTTTTTATTTTATTTTTTTATTATTATGATAAAACCCTCGACTATCACTAAGCGGCTAAGTCTACTGGACCAATGTGGTAAACAAATGACAATCCACAATTATCATAATTTTGGTATCCTTCAATATCTCATTATACTTGTACCATTAAAAAAAAAATTATAAAGGAGAATTCACCTTTCCAGAGAGGTTCTATACATTTATAAAAGATTTTGCAACTACTAGTAAAACTATATCAAGTCAAAGTTATGTTACTCCCCCTATTCACACAATATTTATGTGGACTTCACACAATATGTATTTGGACTATAAAAGGTTTGCTATTGTATCAAATTATTAGACTTATTATATCAATTTATTCAATTATTTGAATGTAACATCATTATGTAACAAACTCAAAAGACATTGTTTAAACCATTTAATGGAGTTTTCTAATAGTAATTAACCAATTAAAATGATAAAAGTTAAGCTTAGTGGACATCAAATTATAGGGTTTAATTATATTTAGGAGTGTCCATGGGACAATCTTGGTCTACTTTGTATCCAAGCCAAACTTGACCCAACAACTTCAAGTTCTGAAGAGGCTGGCCTCTTACCTATTTCTAGACACTTAAAACTCTTTTGATTGAGTTGGCCGAAATCGATTTTTAGTGGAACTCAGCAGATTCGATGAGATCTCTCCCAAATCTGGCAAAGATCTCACTCTGTGATATCTCAATTAGATCTGGCAAAAATCTCACAAATCTAGTAAGATCTCCACTTGATTTGAGGGAGATTTCCATAAATCTATGAAGAATGGAGATAAATACTGCTCATGGTGATGTCGGCAAGGGAAGGAGGAGAATATCTTTGAAGTCTACAGTCAGGTTGAGACTTTTGGGTCTCAGATAGCCAAACCCATCATTCAACCCTCCTTCCTCTCCTTCCTCATCTGTTGAAGATGTCGACCCGCCGCCAACCACGTCCTTACTCAATAGAAATTACATTAACATGTAAATTTGTTATGAATATGTGTGTGTGTGTGTGTATAGAGGGTTAGGTTCAAATTACACTTGGTGTAACTTTAAGCAATGTTACACCAACCAATAGTTTTTAATTAGGTGCAAATTTTGACAAATCTACCGTTGGATTACATTATTTTTGTATATCATCCATGCTTGCAAAATTTCAAGATGATCAAAGATCAATAGTCATGTCTTCAATCAATTATTTAAATTCAAGTTTTTGTAGTTTAAAATAATGCACAAAAGATTAGTTGATGGATCGAATGATAAGTTATATTTGATTGACATGAAATTTGGCATACATGTTAAGAATATATAAAACATGTAATTCAACGGTTAGATTTTCAAAATATGAATTCAATATAAGTTATTGAGTGGTGTAACATTGTTTAAAGTTATACCAGATGTAATTTGAACCCAACCCATATATATATATATATATGAGATGGGTTCAAGTTACACTTGGTGTATAAAGTTACACATTTTTGAGTCATAAATTTCCAAAAGATCAAACGGTTAAAAAAGAAAACATATTAGCACTGCGCACCATTGATGCGATAGTCACTCCACAGGTATAAATGCTTGTGGGGTGTGGGGGGTAAGGGTCAGGGTTCAAGTCTCCAAGAGGGAGTTTCACACAGATATACACTTAGATTAGGCTAGAGTATAAATTCTATCTTGTATTAAAAGAAGAAGAATATATATATATATATAAGATGGGTTCAAGTTACACCCGGTGTATAAAGTTACATTTTTGAGTCATAGATTTCCAAAAGATCAAATGGTTAAAAAAGAAAACATATTACCACTATACACCATTGGTGCAGTGGTCACTTCACAAGTATAAATGCTTATGGGGTGTGGGGGGTAAGGGTCGGGGTTCAAGTCTCCAGGAAGGAGCTTCACACAAATATACAGTTAGATTAGGTTAGAATAGAAATTCTATCTTGTATCAAAAAAAGAAAAAAAAAAACATATTTATCCCTTATATCATTAAATACTTACCTAATTAATAGTTTCCACGTTATCTCTCTCCACATTAAATATTTCTTTTGTCTCTCTTTGAGAAATTACAATTTTCTGGTGGACCACGTCACTTGTCCACCATTTCACTAAAAGACTCCCACTTGTTTAAAATTGTTGAGTCAGCAATCAATTTCTGGTTACAAAATTTTCTAACTCAAAAATTTTAAATATGTGGGAACTCTTTTAGTGGAATAGTGGACCACGTCACTTGTTTACCATGAGAACCTTATAATTTCTCCTCTCTTTATTAATTCTTTAATTTCCTTTTTCTTCGCAATTCTTTTTTTTTTAGAAAACTTTTCTTTGCAATTTTTTACAAAATTTGAAATCAGTGTGGCTATGGAGAAGTTAGTTTCAAGTTGGTGTCCATTTTTTATTATTTTCTCCAATAAGTTAACATTAGAAGTGGCTTAGTTGTTACAGATTTACTTGGTTACAGTGGTGTGGCTATTATGAGGTACTGTTAATATCAGCAAGACCTCATAATAGTAAAATTTTAAACCAGCAAGTATAATAGTATCCGAATTCCTAACAATTTTTCAAAACAAAAAAAATTCAAGTTCAGGGATGCCCGTGATCAGACCATTTGAATTTCTTGTAAATAGATTTGACTTGTTATGTCTGTTGACTTATATAGTACCATTTGAATTTCTTGCAAACAGATTTGTACTTATTATACTTATCTAGTTATCTGTTTGGAGTTAATTAGTGATGTTTAGAATTGAACCAAGTCTTCCTACCTATGGGTGGATGGACGAACCAAGTCACCCACAAGTGTCTTGGTCAAAATTTCAAATCTTCCTACTTACGGTGGATGGACGAACCAAGTCACTTATAAGTGCCTTGGTCAAAATGCTAAGTTTTCCCACCTATTGGTGGAAGGACGAACCAAGCCACTCATAAGTGCCTTGAACAAATTTTAAGTCTTCCTACCAATGAGTGGAAATATAAACCAAGCCACTCACGAGTGCCTTGGTCAAAATTCCAAGCCTTTCTACCTACAGGTGGATGGATGAACCAAGTCACCACAAGTGCCTTGGTCAAAATTCTAAGTCTTCCTACCTACGGTTGGACGGACGAACTAAGTTACCTATAAGTGCCTTGATAAAAATGCTAAGTCTTCCTACCTACTGGTGGAAGGACAAACCAAGCCACTCACGAGTGCCTTGGACAAAACTCCAAGTCTTCCTACCTATGGGTGGACGAACGAACCAAATCACCCACCAGTGCCTTGGTCGAATTCTAAATCTTCCCACATACAGGTGGACAGATGGATGAACCAAGTCACCTATAAGTGCCTTGGTGAAAATGCTAAGTCTTCCTAGCTACTGGTGGAAGGACAAACCAAGCCACTCAAGGGTGCCTTGGACAAAATTTAAGTCTTCCTACCTATGAGTGGGGTGGACAGACAACCAAGCCACTCACAAGTGCCTTGGACAAAATCCTAAATCTCCTCACTCACAAGTGCCTTAGACAAAAGTCTAAATCTTCCTGCCTATTGAAGGACGGACAAACAGCCCTTCCCAAGTGGCTTGGTAAAAATTAAAAAAAAAAAAAAAAGGACGAACGAACCATCCACTATCAAGTACCATTGGTAAAAGATCCAATATTCTACCTATAGGGTGACCTCCAAAGATGATTGACTCAAATAAAAATCATCTAACCAAGACACCAAAATGACAAACGACTCTCCTAAAATTTATTAAGTCCATAGAATGGGCGGATACAAATTATTATCCAATTTTTTTTTTGAGTAGAAACGATAGTTGGTTTTATTGATGTGTATCACTTTGTACAATGGAGAAGAGAAAAGATAGACATTCTTCTAACCAAATAATGACCTCCTCTTTCTTTTTTGCAGCATTAGCTAAAGAGTGCAACTCAATACATCTTCTTAATAATAGCAATATCTTCCAAAATCCACACCGCCTCTAGAGAGCATATTCGGTTCAGAGTTCAACAAGTCCACCAATTCTGCAAAATTACATTCCAACTGCACATGGGAGAAGTTGGTATTTTGATAGAACAATAGAGCTTTCCTCAACACACAAGCGGCTGTACACAGTAGATCCAACTCTTCACACCTGTATCACATGCAATAGCTAACCACTTCTCCAGATTATTTCGGATAACGAGTCCAATACCGCCTGGCCCTTTGGAACGCGCGCACAAGTACTACTTTGAAAAGGGCAGCTGCAATCAAAAGTTCTTGTTGATGGTATCTATACCCTGCTGGTCCAAATACCAGAGATCAGAGATTGATGAAAGCTCAGAACAGGGATTATTCTTTGGGTATTGTATTGTTTTGTTTTATTAGCCTAGATTTGCAGCTAAGCCCTACGGGCAGCTTAAAAGACTGGGTTATTTGCATGATGTTGACTGGACAGTTTTGGGTCCAGTTTTTTTCTTTTTCTATGTCGGTTTTTGTCAAGCTTATTCAATAAAATTCTATTGTTCCCATTTCAAAAAAATAGAAATAAAAAAAATAAGTTGAAGTGGGTGTATATAGGATATGCTATAACTTTTATATTTTAAGATATGTAAATCCATGGAATATAAAACATATATTGGAATGCTAAGAGCATTCACACTAAGAGTATTAACATTAATGGCTGTTTTATCACCTCAAACACCAAAATGAGAATTTTATCAATGGTGCCATAGCTCAATAATTTGGTACTAGTACCAGCTTATTGTAACAACTTGCTATTAATTTTTTGTTATTTCATTGTTTCTCTTACGTCTCACACACACTTTCAATCTCTTCTCTCTCCTCTCTCATTTTTCCTCTGCTCTGTTTCTCAATCTTTCTCCACCTTAAGCACAAGCACTATCTCTCTTCATCCCTTGTTGCCACTGCCAAATCACCTGGGTTTGTGGTGGTGGATCGGTTTGTAGTGGTTAATGGTGGCTAGTGATTGGGTTAATGGTGGTAGATTGGTTTGCAATAATGGTAGTGGTTGATGATGTAGTGAGTGGTTGTGATTTGAAGAAAGGGAGAAGATAGAAAGATAGAGATAAAGAGAGAGAAAAAATAATAAATAAATAAATAGTATTTAACAGAAATATGAATATAAGAGCATTGATGTGGCATGAGTTGTAATATGGTAAGTTAAAATAAAAAATTTCCTACACCAATGCAAATGTTCTAAAAGAGGTAAAAAAGCTAAAAAGCTATTTTATATCTCTAACTACTAAAAACCACCCAACATCAACGGTGTTATATCTAAGAATTTTTGCACACATGCAATTGTAGCAACTTACTGTAGCATGTTGTTATCAATTATTTATTATATTTTATCTTCCCGCTCCGCCGCATACTTTATTATATTTATTGTAACGGTTATTTGTTGTGTTGGATGTATTATTTTATTGTGTTATTTATATTATTTTAATGTGTTGTTAAAATAAAATTAAAACCATTGATGTAGGGTATTTTGTAAAGTAAAGTGGTAAAATAAATTTTTGAAATGCTAAAAACTAAAATTTTTAGCTTCTTTGATATGAATATTATTTTGTAACTCAATTAAAACCTTCTAGTATTTTCAATAAAAATGTTTAAGGCTTAAATTCTCACTCTTCTAACTGTTAAAATATCAAAATTATAATGGATAATATCAGCCTATCCAATCCATCCAATTTCAAACAATTGGGAAGAAAGAGGAATAGAATTTATATTTTAAGCATTGAGAAAAAGAAAAGAAAAGAAAACCTACTAAAAGTCCATCCTACGATTTAAACTTTACATAAAAATCCTGTCAAACTTGTGATTTCATTCTCTAGGTGTGGACAATTACTCAATATTAAACACATTTTCAAGATGTGATTCTACTTGAACTTGAAAAATGCAAGTTTACAGTCAATAGTATTATAATTTAGTGGCATTGACAAAACTCCTTCATAAGGAAAATCTAGGTGCAAATCCTCATTTTCCATTTAGTATAATAGTTAAATTATCATTAAAAATAATATTTGGCCCGCATTGTCTTAAGCAAACATTTATTGTAGACCCATATAATCTGATATTCTAGCATTCATTCATGGATATTCATATCAAAGAAGCTATTCTTTAGTTTTAGTTTTAGCTCTCTCTTATTATGAATCATCCATCACTTTCCTTAGACTCATGTATAGAGGCCGCACAAGCCTACAATTCTCTTCTTTTCTCCATGCAAAAAAGAATAAAATCAGTCTGGTTTTCTTTTGGGCTATTATGCCTTTTGTACATACCTTTTATTTTATATTTAAAACAGAAAAATGCATATTACTTGTGGGGTTTTATGATATGTAACTATCATGAAAGTTGTGCTCTACGGGGTTGCAACTTGCAAAAAACCCTTTCTAAGTCTTCAAATAGAAATATAACTGCCAGAACAAATGCCTGCGATTGGAATCAATGACGCACTTTCTGAGCACTTAAATTATTTTTATTCACTGGTATTAGCTAGTAACTATCCTACCCCTTAAGATTTATTGTGAAAATATTGTGATAACATTTTTTAATTTTAATTTCTTATTTTTTATTTTATTTTTCCCTTATCTCTTTTTTCATCATCCACATATTTCTTTGTTATATTTTCTCT
>JAGHPS010000392.1:0-120654 GCA_020976635.1 Castanea crenata | reverse complement strand
AAATGAATGGAATTGGTGGGTCAACCTTGGATTTCAAGCGTATTTAGTAGTAATGGTATTTCTTTTGGGTTCTAACTAGACTAAGTGTTTTTTAAAAATCGTGACTAGGGAATATTCTTTTCACTGCTGACCATTCATAGGTTTTTTTTTTCTTGAATTGGAAATTGATCAATACTTCCCTAAGATTAAATATTAGAAATTTAAATATACATCTAGTGTCGCAAATTTCAAATTTTAAAATAATGTTATAATGACTATACTGTTAAATTCATAAAGAGATCTTCGCTATGCATATTATTTCAAGTGAAGTTCAAAAGATATTATCTGGAAAGCTAAAAAAAAAAGAAAAAAAGAAAAAAAGAAAAAAAAAAGAGAGAGAGATCTTCGCTATGCATAAAAAGGCTCTCACTACAAGATCTATAAGCAACTATTGGGTGCTTCTTAATAACCTTAATGGTATGATCTTGCAAGAATGTATCAATTTTTCTTGTACGTAATCATCAAATTGTGGGTGACAAACATATGATTTAGTGCTAATAATTTGCAGTGACAAAGGAACTAATCATTATCAAACTAGAAGCCTTGTTGGCTAGCTGCTGGTGCCATCCAAGGCTCCAAGATGTAACCTTGCTTTGTGAAAATGAAAGCAAACAAAAGAAAGAAAACAATTTTAACGTGGTTCGGCCATGAAAGCCTACATCCACAAAGTCTCATTATATTCTTTTTTGCAGTGCAAAAATCTGTTATAGAGCTTTCTTAATTGATATATACAACTTTGGGAAACAGAATCCCAACACTTATACAATCTATATTCAAGATCACATTCATTACCTTCCTCTTGTATTTGATTTTGCTGATGACACAGGTATAACTTTGTTGATTGGGTTGGTGCATTTTCGTTAACGATTTGGTCTTCCTCAATAGACTGGGTTGGTAGACTTTCCTTAAATGTTTGATCTTCAACATCCTTTGCAGTTCGCACCACAATTCAAAGGATCATCAAATGATTCACAATCAGGAAGGAAGTATGAAGTATCCATCTTCTACAATAGGCTTGTAGTCCTTCCCCCTCTAGATCACAATCTGTTCTTCTCAAATGTCAGCAAGGATACAAGGCATCAAGCCCAGCATTCACCTTAGAAAATAACTTAACAACTAAATTATTCATAGGACTACAATTTAAGATGACAATAAAAAAAAAGGGGGGGGGGGGTTTGAGAGAGAAAGTCTCATCTTGTCTAGAACTTTCAGCTATACCGTATACCCATCAGGCCATCACTATATATTTTGAAAGTAAGAGCAACAAGAGAAACAATACAGTAAAAAGGTTCAAAGTTTTTTTTTTTTTTTAAACAAATTCAAATAAGGACTAAGTTATAAATTGCACTCTCTAAATTTTGCACGTGTTTAATTTTTTTTCCTCGTAGTTTCATTTTAATTTTTTTTTTCAATAAAGTTCTTCAACTTTCATTCGTTTTCAATTTTCAATATTGTCATTCTGTCTGCCCTTGTTTGGAGTCTTGAGAATATGTTGTTAAATACCATGTTTTGCTACTTTCAAATCTTTAAAAAAAAAAAAATTGAAATATATTAGAAATTACTGTTTAAAAGAAATATCCTAAACTTATGGTTTTTAATTTTTTTTCTTCTCTTTTTCTCATCTTCATCTGTGTCTCCGTTACTTCGTGACACAACTTTGTTATGCATATTGGAATTCATTTTCTACATGACACCTAGGCCATAACTAGGTAATCAATAGTACATTACAAATAGAGAGATAATTAAACAAGAAAACAATGACAAATACAAGAGAAACTAATATGCGATTGCTAAAAGAAACATAAGGAGATGCTACAAGCCTGATTAATTTGCTCCAACATTATACAAAATCAAAACCTCATCAAGTCATTATGGCAATTTCCAATAGGATCATTGGCCCTCTGTACCTGCATACAAGGAAGAAAATTATCTTTCTAAATCATTGAATTAAGGGAAATCATTTCTATGTATAGGAAGAACATGCTTTGGTTTTCAAAATAGATTGATGCTATGCGGTGAATGAAATTTTCCCTTCAAGAGTAAGGACTTGAAAAACTATTTTAGTTTTAGTCTTGCTACAAAGAGAATTCATAATAATGCAAGAAGGTTAAGTTGTTGAATCCTAAACTAATTAAATGTTCTATGGAAATGGTTATCTAGGTACCTGTGAGATAGTTAAGATTATAAGCAAATAAATCATTCCCAGTAATTTAGTTTTACCAAATACTTGGAGCAATTTAAGCCTATGTCTATGTCAAAGTGATCAAAGGCAGACTATAAAAAGTACAGTGTAAACATGTGCAAATAATCTCAACCACACTAGTAGGTATCGCCAAATCAAAAATAGCTTAAACTTCATTTTGATTTTTGTGTTTTTCGACAAACATTTTTAATCAAATTGGATGAATAGTACCATTATGTAATCAAATTTCCCATGGCATCAATATTTATCAATTTCGCTAGAATAAAAGAAAGTATGTGACAAGCACATGGAATTGTGTAGGATATATGACTTCCCTCCCTCCATAAAGGTTTGGAGTGGGTTTAGAGCAACAAGTACTGTGTCATGAACAAATTACCTGTAAGTTGAAGTCTTTCTCGGCGTATTTTTGTTCTGAGGAGCTTTTCTCTAATCAAGTGCAATTGAGCTACAACATTACTAATGTTCATCCTTTCTCTTGGAGATTCCATAGAACAAGAAACTCCTATTCCGAATATCAAAATCAAGCACTCCAGAATTTTGGGACATCCTATTCGATTTTGAATGTGAGTATCATTTGTCCTCATTTCCATTTCTTCACTTTCCCAAAGAATAATAGGATCCACAATGTTACTCACTTGTTCAGGTAAAGCTCTTGTAACGAAATCATGAAGGTTCAAGTTATCTTTGAAAATGTTATCAGTGGGCCTTTTTCCTGTGAACATCTCCAATAATAGTATGCTATAACTGTAGACATCACCATAAATGGACACATCATTTCCCATACCATATTCTGCATTTACACATAACATTTACAATATTTAATTAGTTTCAAATTTAAAAATATATAGTAATACAAGTTTGAAAGAGCTCTTTAGTGGCATATAAAAGGAAAAAATAATGACAAGTGGAAATTTCTTTCAGGACATGCTCCATCTTCTAAAAGTCTTCATTGAGTTAATTTCATGCTTGGAAGTACATTAAGAAATATTATGAAAAGAAAAGAGTTTGATGTTAAAAAATGGAAAAGATATTCACCTGGAGGAGCATAACCAATTGTTCCTCTTAATCCAATAGAGCTTGATTGATTAGTGATACACTCTTCGGTAGCCTCCCGAAGGAACCTTGCCAAGCCAAAGTCACCAACATGTCCAATCATTTCGTCATTGAGAAGAACATTGCTAGGCTTGAGGTCACAATGAACAATTGGTGTATGGCAATGATGATGAAGATATTCCAATGCATGTGCAACATCAATAGCAATATTCAATCGTTGAAGAAGATTCAAATTCATTTTTCCATTAGGAATCTCATTTCTTCTTGAAATTGGATGCAACCACCCATCTAGGTTGCCATTAGTCATGAACTCATATACCAATGCTTTGAAATCATGACCTTGATAGTCAACACTTGAACATACTGTGAGTACCTTCACTAGATTCCGATGTCTGATATTTCGCAAGGTCTCACATTCAACAATAAAACTTTTGGAAGCTCCATGGTGCAAAAGGTTGAGTACCTTGACAGCAACTTTATGACTATCTTGATCAAGAGTTCCTCTATACACAAATCCAAAGCTACCCACACCAATTAAATTAGCGGTGGAGAATGCATCTGTAGCTTTTAGGAGACTATGGTAAGATACATTCAAAAGTAAATTTCTTGAATTACTTAAAATACTTTCTCTTCTTTTTCTTTTTAAAGTGCGGAGAAGTAAAAATAACATTACCAAAGTTACTCCAAGAAGGCCAGATAATATAGAGATTATTAGCTTCAAGGAAGGAGTCAACTTCCTCTTCTTGGATTTATTGTATTTACATACAGGAAGATGAAACTTAGGCATGCCTTCACAGAGCTTACCGTTCCCCTTAATCATAGTTGCACTTGTGTTCTTGAAAACTCCATTTGTTGATACCTCACCATCAAAATCGTTATAAGACAAATTCAATAACTGCAAGAAGATAAAGCTCCCCAAAAATTTTGGAATATTTCCAGAGAAATTGTTTTTAGAAAGATCTAAAACTTGAAGACCCCTTAATGATTCCAAAGATGAAGGAATGACCCCTTGAAAGAAGTTGCTTCTCATTGCAAGAATTTCAAGTTTTACACAACTACCAATACTCGCAGGTATTTCACCAAACAACATGTTTTCAGTAATTTTCAACTCTTGTAGATTTATAAAATTTCCTACTTCTATGGGAAGGACACCAGTAAATTTGTTGGCTGACAAGTCTAGAAAAATTATTGAGAATAAGAGACTAAAGACTTGATATGATATGGTACCACTGAGATTGTTATTAGCAAGATTCAAAACAATCATATTTTGACACTTGCCAAGACTCAAAGGGATGCTTCCTTGAAGATTATTAGCCTCTAAATTCAGTTTTATCAAAAGAGTTGAATTTCCAAGAGAGACAGGAATATTCCCAAAGAAATTGTTATAAGATAAATCCAAAATTTGTAGCTTTCGAAGTTTTCCAATTTCAGGAGGAATATTTCCTGATAATTTATTGTTCCACATCTCTAGACGCTCCAAATTGATCAGATTTCCTATCCCAAGAGGAATGTTCCCAGATATTTTATTATTATCTAAAACCAATGTGGTGAGAGTAGTTGAGAAATTGGCAATGCACTTGGGCAAAGCTCCCCCAAAGTTATTCATGTTTATCGCTAATATAGTTAAATTACTTAAATATGTAGAATTGGTCAAAGAACAGAGAAAACTCAAGTCATTTGCCCCTCCATTTCCAAGCTCGTTAAAAGTCTTGGAAACAATTGAAACTCTATATAACTTCTCCAAAGAAGGAACTCTTCCTCTTAGTTTATTTAAGACAAGTTCAAGAAGCTGTATGTTTGAGGCATTAGATATTGAACTAGGGATAGGTCCAGTACATTGATTGTTGGAAATGGAAAAAATTTCGATATTTGGTAGAGTGATACCTATGTCCGATGGAAGATTCCCTTGGATTTGGTTGCCTCCTACATCAAACTCTTTTAACGAAGACAAATTGAAGATTGAGGGAGGAATTCTTCCAGACAACCTATTTGCACCGACACTAAAAATTGTAAGTCTCATCAGTTGGCCAAAAGAAGTAGGGATACTCCCACCCAGGTTATTATACATTGCTCCAAACATTTCTAGAGAGGATAAGTTGCCGAAAGAAGGTGGGAAACTTCCTATCAAATTATTACGTTCAAAATTAATGCGTCGGAGTTTTGACAAAGTGCCAAGAGTTGTAGGGATTTCCCCATCCAAAAGGTTGCGACCAAAACTAATGTGTTTGAGGTTGGTGCAATGGGATAAATTTCTTGGAATTTTGCCGCTAAGTGTGTTATTATGCAAACGTAGGAATTGCAATCTACGTAAGCGGTCAATTTCTGAAGGAATTTCATTATGAAAGCTGTTGCTTAAGAGTGTTAGATTCTTCAAAAAACTTAAATTACCAACATGTGATGATATGGAGCCTACCAGTTTCGAAGATTGCAGGTCCAAGACAATGACCCTCTGATGTCGATGACCACAGGTAACCCCTCGCCATTGACAAAAATGGATGCTGTCATTCCAAGAGCTCAAAACCTGGAAAGGATCATGAGTGATCTTGGCTTTGAACTCAAGCAACGCCAACCGGTCCGTCTCATTATTCCCGCCAACAACAAAGGTGACTAACAAGCCACACCACCAGATAAGAATAAAAGCATGCATGAAAAAAAAAGAGGACGGTGGAGATAAAATCCATTGGGAAAGCCCCATATGCAATATGGTTGAAGAGGCAGTTGGTACAAGTGTATATTGTAGGGGTGGCAAAATTTGACACGACCCGCGAACCCGACACGACACGACACGAAATTAGCAGGTTATGGGTTGAGGCTTAACGGGTTCGTGTCATATTCGGGTTGACACGGCTAACCCGTTTAATAAATGGGTTGGGTTAGTGTTGAACACATAGAACCCGTTTGACCCGTCTGACCCGTTTAATTAAATGATATTTTACCAATATACCCTTCAAACTCCAGGTATATGAACTTTTTAGTTGTTGTGATTTATATTCTTTGACATATTGTGATTGATTATTTGTGATATTGGGATATGCTTTAATTTTGAATGATTATTTGTGATACAGTTACTCGTTAGTTTTGAATTTTATATTAAAAATATTTATTTGTTTGTTATTTCATTAATTTTTATTTTTTATTTTGATAAAATCTGATAAACAGGTCGACACGACTGACCTGTTTAATAAATGGGTCGTGTTAGGGTTGAGGAATCTTGACCCGTTTAATAAACATGTCGGGTTAGTGTTGACCTATGTAGTCGAATACTCATGACTTGACACGACACGAACCCGACACGCGAACACGAATTGCCACCCCTAGTATATTGTGAGGGAAGAAATGGCAAATTTGTAAGTGGCAAATTTGGCTGTGTATAGAATCTCAAGAAGTGGCAAATTTATAACGAGAGCGAGAGAGAAGAAATTTGGTACGAGAATTTTGTCGATCTGATCATCTTTTATTAATCAGATCGTGTACCCATGATCCACGTGGAATACTATAGTTTGCCCCCTTTATATGAAACCAAAGGTGTGTTTATTTGGTGTATTTTCTATAATTTAAGGAGTTTTCTCTATTTGAATTCCTCATTTTTTTAATTCAAAAATACCCTTACACTCCTATATTTAAATAGAGACAAACCTAAAGAACAATCCGGTAAAAATGCAACTATAACTCCCACTAAAATATTGCTTAAGAAATAAGACTATTCTCTTATTAATAAATAAATGTTATTGAAAATGAGAGATGCTACGTTCACAACATTTTTATAACATTTTTACAACAAATCACATGTAGTTAGTTGTTATTGGTTCAAATTTGAACCTAACACAAAAATTACTTCTTTGTCCCAACAATAACAACTAATAACAACTTACCACTAAGAATTTATTGTAGAAATGTTGTGAAAATATTATGGACATATCATTTCTCATTGAAAATAGGTTGTTTCAATATTGTTCCATTAGCCACAATGACACATACACAAGAAAATAACAAACTAATTGAAATGATTAAATAGAAGGCATTTTTGAAACTTTAGAGAATAAATATTCATTTGAAACGTCAACATTAATGACCAAAAATACTTAAAGCATTCGCATCCGTTGTGAATCTATTTTTGTTGGTTGCTATTGAATGATTGGTTGAAGTTGGAACTTATGTGTGAATGTTTTTTTTTTGGGGGGGGGGGGGGGGGGGGGGGGGATGAACCCATGTGTGAATCTCACCAAGCAATTTTTTTTTTTTTTTTTTTGAGATATTGCAGAGTCTAAAGTTGATAATTCAGGACCGCAAGTCAAGTTTGCCAAGATTTTTCCTTCTCAAAAAAAGTTTGCCAAGATTTTCCAAAAGCATCTTTTGATTTTGTCTTTTTATTTCATTGGCTGGGTAAGTTTTTGCAAAGATTTTCCGAAAGCCTAACAACCATTATGTTTGTAATTTAGTGAATGTGCTTTTGCTTTTTGATCAAGTAATTAATCTCGAATCTCCACTTGGAAGGGGAGATTTCAAAGTAGAGTTACTTAAAAGACTCTTGCAAAGTCTAAAGTTGATAGTGCAAGACCGCAAGTCAAGTTTGCCAAGATTTTCCAAAGGGATCTTTGGATTCTGCCTTTTTTTATTTCATCGGTTAGGTAAATTTTGCAAAGATTTTCCAAAAACCTAACAACCATTATATTAGTATTTTAGTAAATGTGCTTTTGCCTATTGATTGCGCCTTTTCATCATACTTTGCAATTTTATGTGAAATAATTTGGGAAAAATGCTCATACTTTTCTTAAGCTTTGAACTAGTAGCCAACACACCTCCTAAACTTTTTTATTAGCCAATTTACTCCCTAAACTATATATACTTGCCAAATCAATACTCTAGCTAGTTTCATGTTAAAACACTACAGAATATGAGCATGAGAAGCACGTGACCTTCTAAATCTAACTAAATCACTATTTACACAATAAAAAGAAGAGAGAGGAGAAACTGACCGGCAGAAAAGAGAGAGAAAGGCAGTAAATATTGAGCGGGCTAGCTGATTGTACAATGGTTGTGTTCAAGGGAAATTATTTTTGCTGGTCACTTTTTGAATTATTGGTTGAAGTTGAAACCCAAGAGTGAATCTTCTTCTTCTTCTTTTTTTTTTTCTTTTTTTTTTTTGGGATGAACTCATGTATGAATCTCAAACTGAAAAATATTTTTATTTTTATTGAACGCTATCTAATCAAGTATTCCCATCCATCCGGGGAGCTAAAACTGCAAAATAGCTCTTATTGTTTACAAAAATGCACAAAACGCATTTCACATTTGGGAATGGAAAAATTTACATGCTGCTACAGTTTGATCTACAGCAAGATGTGTGGGTTAAGATTGGGTTGAGATAGCATAGGAAAACTAGCATCCTGTACAAAGATATACAGATTAAAAAAGAAGAAGTGGGTTCCAGTTAGCTCCACTAGTAAAATCTCTGATGGTTTAATAAGATATCTGGGGTTTAAACCCCATTTATACTTAGTCTGATAATAAAAGAGCTATCATCAAAAGTGGACGCTATAGGTTAAAACTCTCAAAAAAGAAAGAAAAAGAAGAAGAAGATAAACGACTAAGTCATATAGTTGATTGAGTTCATACGACATGTCAGTTAACAACTATCTTAGAAGTGTTCGAAATATACTACAAGTTGTTGGTTTTAGGTTTTAGTTAATGTGTTGTCGTTTTGCATGAAGTCAGTTACATAATTAGCCACGTGTAAGTATTAGATTGGTACATGTTTCATCCTAGGTATGTCAAAGCAGCTTCTTCAAAAACTTTTGGGGATTATGGTCACAGTCCAAGATTGCAAGAAACTTTTGGGGATTATGGTCGGTCTGATAATCTTTATTAATCAAACCGTGTAATAGGCGCCTAGACGGTGACCCATGATCCACATGGAATGCTATAATTTTTCCTGAATTCTCACTTGCCACACTACTAATAGTCCCCTTTTTTTGACGAAAGAAGATAGATCTAATAGTCCCCTTAACAATTAAAGATTTCGAAAAGTGCAGTGTCCGTGCTCGGTAAATTAATTTAGATTGAAACTTCAATTGACCATACACCTCTATGATCAGTATGTGTCCTGAAGATTAATTATGGATTAATACCATTAATAAACCAATGGATTCTTATTCACACCTATTCACTTAATCCATTTAACTCAATTAGTAAAGTTTCCGATAGTTGAATAAGATTAATATGAGATTCAATTTCTACCTACACAAACCGATAATAAAAAGTTACCATCATAAGAGCAAACATCATAAGTTAAAATTCTTTAAAAAAAAAAAAAAAAACTAATCCATTGATTAGATAATAAAGATGGCTCATGGACCTATATGTCATGTTACTTTTCCCTGGGGTGAGAATTTTATGACATATTCTTTATGACATATACTTTTCCCCTTTATGTCCATTTATTACATGCATTACCTTCCCCTAGTCCTCATTGACTACGAGGACTTGAGCGATTATAGAGATATCCTATTTTTTTTTAGCGACTATAGGGACGTTTGATAAGAAAAAAAAAAGGGAGGAACCTACTCCTATCTACCTCATTCAATATTTTCCAAAGCTTGTAAAATACTACATTCGCACTCAGCTTGTTTTTTTATATATAATTTTTATTATGAAGTTCACACTCAATTTTATAATTTATAATTTCTTGAGGTGGTAGATTGTAAATGATAAAAAAAAAAAAATAGTGGTGAATGCATGTAATTAATGGACATAAAGTATTTATCACTTATATTATAGATAATCTCATCAGACCTTTATATGTTTATATTGTATTTACAGAATTTGTATTATAAACACACTAAAAGAGACAAATGTAAGTTTACCTTGCAAGTATGATGTAAACATAAATTTTTTTATTTCATCATGTTGTAAAATTGTAAACTGGGCGTGTCGTAAATTTTTTGCAATAGTTGGAGCACTTGTATTGGTCCAAATAAAATGACCTAAATGCAAAATTTTGACCAATCAATCTTAAAAATCATTCACATCTTTAAAGTTATGCATATATAGTCAATTTTATTCATTTTTTGCTTTTTTGAGAATAAAGGAAAAAATAATGGTAATTGTGATGTATGAGATGAGAGAAACAAAAAAAAATTAATAAAATATAAAAAATATATTATTATGTGAATGTTTTTAAAAGTGGTCTAAAAAGACATAACATTTTTATTAAAATAAACAGAAAATTTTGCATGGAATATATTTATTTGATTTTTATGGTTAGATAGATATTGACCGAATTAAAGATTTCTGGACTTCGTATAGCCAAGGTCCACACTCCAATTATTCAGCAAAAACTCTTTTTTTGATAATGAGTTTTTGCTGAATAATTATAAAAAAGAAGAAGTTTTTTATTTTTATTTTTTATACATGAGACATATGAGTCTCGTTCATCAACAAGTGATTTTAGTTTTAGCTTTTTTATTCACAACTTTCCTTTGTATCGTGCTTGGCGGATTGACGGGTCTCGTAAGTCACACGTGGCCACATTCATTATTCAATCCATTGTACTCTTATGAAAATATCTAACATAGCAGAAAAAAAAAATCAGTGCTCCAATTGATTATTATTATTATCAGGGACAATTTTTTTTTCAAGATTAACAAATTCATAGTGTTCATCCAAAACCGTCGTCATAGTTAAAGAATGGTAAAATTTTAATTTTTATTATACTATTTGATGATATAGAAAATCGTCAGTTGAACTCCTCGTTAATACAAATAGACGATGTCAAATCAATGACTACAGAATCCTGCAAAAAGGGGTAAGTAGGCTAGGAATACACTGGTGTGGTGTGTCCCAAGGAGCCTCCAACAAGTTAGTCACTAAGATCAAAGCTCAATTGTACAAAGAAATTGCTTATTTGGCTAGAGTTGTTATGTCTATGTTGCGTACCATTGTTGTGATTCTTTGTGCCTTTTTATACGTCTTTGTCCCTCAAGATGGGTGTAAAGACCCCTCTTTATGAATGCAAGGGCATTATAGATTTCAATGGTCTTTTGCTCATTGGTCCGTCAGTTATGCTTTTGCCTATCTAGTGTGTTAACTGTTACTTATGTCATTTATGGGGAAACTCAATTAATGTTTACTGTAGTCGTCCATTACATGTATGATGCCGGTTTTTATCTTCTTCTGCTATACAATGGACGAGGGTGATTTTTCTCCTCTTCTGTTGCCCCTCTATTCTTGCCGTCGTATTTACAAACATGGTTGGAATATTCCGTCTCGTCATGACACATGCCGTTCTATGATTACTTGGACATGTTGGAGCCATTTCTTGGGTTTTCCTAAACATAAAAAAAACCAAAAATTGTTGACCTAGCCCAAATTTGCCTTGTTTTATCCTGAATTAAAAACTGGCCAACCCGCGGCCGACCCCTTTTTTGCAAGCCAACACGGTCCGATTCAACTAACCCGTCAATCCCTTTTTTATCTTTTATTTTTTTTCTAAAATATATTTAGACTACATACCAATGTGCCAGGTGTATAGACATCAGTACATAAAGCACTGCATAGACACAATTTAGCCATTTAGTAGCCACCAGTGTCAGTGGCCATTCCCCCATTTATTAAAAAATTAATTAATTAAAAGAAAATAAATACGAAAGAAAAAGCATCTACACCACTAAATGTCTAACACAAAGTTAAATACTAAGTAGTAGATGAAAAAAATACAAAAGACAAAAGCAATTACAACTACACGTCTACATTACGAAACGTCTAACACTAAGTTAAATACTAAGCAGTAGAGGAAAAAAAAATACAAAATGAAAAATCATTTACAACTACCCGTCTACACTGCTAAACATCTAACACTAAGTCAAATACTAAGTAATAGAGTTAAATACTAGGGCTATGTAACAAACAATAAGTCTAACTTGCACAATACAAAACTAAAGTAAAAGAAAAAGTCCAAAAGTCCATATCATTAGTGTGCAAACTTAATATATACTTTTTGTGCTCCTTAAAATCTATCTCTTTCTCAAGTTGTAAATTTGTAATTATAAGCATTATGCCTGTGAGTTATTAACATAGAAGATTTTGTTATTGTGAGTGTAAATAATTTTTGTTAGGCACAAAACAATCAGAATTGGAAAGATATGGAAAGTTTTATTTTTATTGGTTTGTTTGTTTTTTTCCCTTTACATGTATACTAATAACACAAATAGTCTAATAATAGTAGGTGCCCGCTTAACGACCAAAAAAAAAACAAAAACAAAACAAAGGGTATTATGTACAATTTTTTTCTTTGATTGATTTGATTTATTCTCTCTAAAAATTTTACATTTATTTTTTTTTAGTTTTTTTATTTTTTATTTATTATTATTATTATTATTATATTCCGGGTTGGCCTGAACCCACCCGACTTGCCCGCAACTAGATTGGCCCCACCCATTTTCAACCCATTTAAAATGGCTTGTATTTTAACCTGGCAAGTTTAGCTTGCAACCCGATTAAACCTAACCCGACTCAACCATTTGCCATGTTTCCCACGCATTATTTTTTGTGGTTTTTATTTCTTTCCTCAAGGTGATTCTTCTAGGTCGTCTTCTTGGTTTTCCTCTGCTTGGTTCCTTAGTTCCTAGTAAGTCTTCTTAGCTCGCTCTTTTTTTCTTGCCTATATCATTGTGTGTGAATGATGATAGTTCGTATCATGTATTAAAGATACTTTTTTTAATGATTCATCATGTATGAACGATGATAGTTTGTATCTTGTATCAACGATACTTTTTTAATGATTCATCGTGTATGAACAATGATAGTTTGTATTTTTTAAAGATTCATTGTATGACATGATAGTTTGGATCGTGTATGAACGATACTTTTAATGATTCATCGTGTATGAATGATGATAGTTTGTATCATGTATCAACAATACTTTTTTAATGACTCATCGTATATGAACAATGATAGTTTGTATCTTTCAAGTTATGGTTTTTCACATAATATTTATGTTGGCTTTATTTCCATAACTAAAAGTGTTGTAATTGCATTAAGTTATTTGCTTATGTTTTGTAGGATTTAATTGTAATGGGTTTAGTATTAAGTTGGTGAATATTTGATCAAGACAGTTGAAGGTCACATGAGGAGCACATGCCGAAAGCTGAAGAGTTAGTGTATCTTGCGACTTATCTCACGATTAGGCCAACTTACGAGATGACCCGCGAGATGCACTGATAGCTGAAATTTTAAGTGTGACTTTTATACCCGTTACTCATACTATATGTATCCTCATTACCTATAAAATTGAAAGGAGACTATTCAAAAGAAAACCCTAGAAAGATTTCGACAACACCCACCTTGTTAGAGAAAGCTACTCATCCTCAAGAAAGAAATTCCTTGTAGTCTCTTTTCCTCCCCTCTCCCATTGTTATACTTTAGAAAAGATTTGTACCCAAACACAACCCATACCCATTCAGTGTAGAGAGTATTTTGGAGCTTGGGAAGCATTGGGTTTCCCAAAATAAGTCGGTGAGGCTTGGCGATGCAATCAGGCAGTATTGCGATCTAGGAAGCTAGTGAAGACAAGATCCGAGAAGTCCATTGGTAGCTGGAGCTTGGAGGCCTCAAGTACGTTGGATAGATTAGGCTTGGAGGGTCTTTTTGGTATCAATGTACTCCAACTTATTCACTAGTGGATCATTTCGATTTGAAGGGCCGTGGAGAGGTTTTTACGCTGAGTTCTTTGGTTTTCCTCTTCAATAACAAATTGCCATGTTATCTTGGGTTTGAGTCTCTTTTCCCTACTACCCCTTGCATCTTTTCCTTGCACTTATATGTTCATCCATGAAATTTTTGAATATTTCATTTAATTATTTGCTAATCACGCTATATTCGCATATTAAGTGTATTAAGCCTAAATTAATTAAGCCGTAATTAAGAATTTGGGGTCTAAACAAGCTCTAAACATTTAGAATATTGAGCTTTAAGTATCGTGAATCGACATTTTCAATGATTCATCGTGTATGAATGATGATAATTTGTATTGTGTATTAACTATGTATATATGTATCGATGATATACTTTGTATCATGTATTAATGATATATCATGTTTTAATGATAATAATTTCATATCATGTATTAACAATGATAATTTCTTGTATTCACAATTTATCGTATATTGAATGATATACTTTGTGTCATGTTTAATGATTTATCATGTATAACAATGGTAATTTGTATTGTGTATTAACAATAGTAATTTGTAACGTGTATTAACGAATTATCGTGTATTAATGATAATAATTTGTATCGTGTATTAACGATGATGATCTTAAACTTTCCATACACATATATATGTAGAAGCATACTATATTTTTATCAGTATTTTTTTGAGTTACTTATTTTTATGGAAAATTATTTCTTCTCTTTGAAGACTTCACTTTTATTGAGATAAAAGGACTTGAATGGAATACAACTTTAATGGCGAAACCAAAGTTAATCCTTGGAAGGGATATGAATTAAGAAAAATACTATGGGGCCTTACTGGTAATACATTTTTTCGATGCTCAATGTTCCATGGACGAGGTGATATGTTACCTATGGTAAGGAACAGACAAGGTCTATCGAATTGAATCTTTGGATTTTGGTCCTTCTTCTAGATGGTGATCTATGTGTTTGTCTTATTTCCTTCTTTTGCCAACAATTCCTTTGGACCTTACATTCATATATTTATGTGGCTTGTGAAGCAACTTTGTCATCGTCTTTGGTGGAGTTTTGGTGATGGAGAAATAGAAGTCTCCTGGAAACAATGCCAGCTTGGAATGTGGTCAATGTAATTTGGTCTTCTACCACATAGACTTGCAACACTTCCTTGTTGAAGCGATCTACATATTGCCTCATTGATTCTCCTTTTACCTTGTCGGATATTCAGCAAGTGTCCCATGGGCTTCTTGTGGCGTTGTCCGCCTATGACATGACGAACAAAACTCTCACTCAATTGTTCAAAATTAGCAATTGTACCTGGTGATATCTTGTTGAACCGCACTCTGACTGTGCCTTTTAGAGTAGTTAGGAATGCCCTACACATGACTTTGTTTGGTGTCATCTACAAGTGCATCAAAGTCTTGATGGACTCCATATGGTCTAGGGGGTCTTTTAATCCATTAAAGGATTTGAGTTGTGGAAGCTAGAATCATGTCGTCTAGGTTGGATGCAATTTGTCCGAATCTGCACGTCTTAGTTCGTCCATTTTTCTCTTCGTGTTAGTGGAACCATCTCTTCCAATCCTAGAGAATTTTCTCCCTTAGGTGTTCTTCTCCTATGATTCAATGGATCAGCCGTCTCCTCATCATTGTTGTTCTCCTTCCTTTCTTCATTTCTTTGATCACTTTGGGCTTCAGCGATCTGCCTTAGCTCTAAATTTGCCCGTGTCAATTCATTGACACTTGCTGTTAGAGCTTGAATTTGTTGCGCTACTTGAATGGAATCCATTTGGTATCAAGAGAAATTCTTTTGTAAAGAAAAGGGAAATTGTATGGCTTTGCAAACATCCCCACAAAAGGCGCTAAATTGATCATGCAGAAAAATCATTAGTTGAACTCCTCGTCAATACAGATGGACGATGTCAAATCAACGGCTGCAGAATCCCGCAAAAAGGGATAAGTAGGCTTGGAATACACCAGTGTGGTATGTGCCAAGGAGCCTCCGACAAGCTAGTCAGTAACATCAAAGCTCAATTGTATAGAAGAAATTGCTTATTTGGTAGATAGTTGTTGTGCATATGTTGCGTACTTTTGTTGTGATTCTTTGTGCTTTTTTGTAGGTCTTTGCCCCTCAGTATGGGAGCAAATGCCTCTCTTTATGATTATGGATCCGTTGGTAATGAACATGGGGGCGTTATAGAATTCAATGGTCTTTTGCCCGTTGGTCTATCAATTATGCTTTTTTTAGTTTGGCACGCTAATCATTACCCATGTCATTTATGAGGAACTCATTTAATGTTTACAGTAGTCGTCCATTACATGGACGATGCTGGTTTTTCTCTTCTTCTGCTATACAATGGACGGGGGTGATTTTTCTCCTCTACTATTCATGTAAAATTTACATTATAAACTAAATATATGTGTAAAATATCATACATTTTCATGCAAATGTGTATAATATTTTACATTTTTTAGGTGTGGATATGTTTTGAAATTTGAATTGCTAAGTGATGTTGGTGGAAGGAAAAAAAAATTTAAAAAAAAGTTTTTGATATTCAAGTTTACTTGAACTTGGGCTAGATAGGCCCCTCAGAACTTTCCAATTATAAAGTGATTATGATTGGGTTAATCTATTTTATTAGAATTTTTTTGAAGGACTTAGGCTAGTTTAATAGATTTTTTGACTTTTGAAGAAGAACCCTTTTAAGTTTATTTAGATCCCTTAAACCACAATTGGATTAACCTAGTTAACAAGTCAAGTTATTACTTAGTCCAAATTCCAGATCTAGGTTAACACAATCATATAATCATATCAATATAAAATGCGAAATATAAAAATACAAAGATATGATGACCTAGGAAAACCAAACCGGTAAAAAAATTGGGGAGGATTTAACCTAGCTATCTTCAAGGTAAACCTAAATCCACTATGAAATAATCAAAATTATACAATAGTGACTTAGACCACTAACATCTATTGCTATCCACCAGTAGAAACTTATTGACACAACCACATGCAAGCTCTAAGACCATGGACTCCTTTCTTGGATTCTCCAACAAATACAAACACCCCCACTTATGTATCTTTAAGCTCTTGTGACAACAACTGAATGATCATCAAGCTCTCGAAGAAATCTCCTTCTTGATAATCCTAAGCTTGAGTGAAGGCAAGCCCCTCTCAGATCTCACAAGAGATTCACACAAACAGCAATATGAGCAACCTCAAAAACGTGACTAGGGTTTACCTTTTATACTTAGGGCAAAACATAAAACTCTACACGTCATATGGGCTTAGGGCTTAGGTTTTACCTTTTAACTCAATTCCAACTTTACATAAATCACATATTTTGAGCAGATCTAAAACATAACTAGACACCTATTTTGATCATAATTTGCCAACAATACGTATTAGAGTTCTAACACATTAGTTCCTAAGTACTTAGATCCTAACAAACCCATTAACTTTTCTAATAACATAGGCCCAATTTCTTGAAACCATAATCCTGTTACTTCTTCCAAAAACCTAAATAAACACATTTTATTATTTTTTTCCTCAAAAAAATAGGGTTGAATGCATGTAATAAATGGACATAAAGTATCTATCACTTATATTTTAGATCTTTTTATCTTACTTGTATATGTTTGTATTGTACTTACAATGCAAACCTGTATTATAGACATACAAAAAGAGGCAAGTGTAAGTTTACCTTGCAAGTATAATGTAAACATAATTTTTATTTCATCATGTTGTAAAATTGTAAATTGGGCGTGTCTTAAATTTATTAAAATAGTTGGAGCACTTGTATTGGTCCATGCAAAATGACCTAAATGCTAAATTTTTACCAATTAATCTTAAAATTACTCACATCATTATGTTTAAAGTTATGCATCTATGGTCCTTTTTTTCATTTTAGCTACTCTAGTCTAGTAAATTTGCATTCTATGGTCCATTTTTCTTCATTTTTTTTTTTCGAGAATGAAGGAAAAAGAAGATGGTAATTTTGATGTATGAGATGAGGAGAAACAATTAAAAAATTTTAAATTAATATTTTAATAGAATAAAAAATATAATGTTAATGTTTTTGAAAGGTGGTATAAGAAGAAATAAATTTTTATACTAAAATAGACCGAAAATTTTGCCTGGGAAATATTTATTTGACAAATGTCTAAGAACATAAGTATTAGTGGAGCCAAAAATTTAGCAATTTGGCACCACAAAAAGTTATTTTATCTATTTTACCATCTCACTTTAAACAACATAATAAAATAATATATCTACTACAATAAACAACTACCACCACCACCAATACAATAAAATAATATAACTTTTAATAAAATATTGTTTTTTTTTTTTTTTTGCCATCTTAGCTACAGTGCACAACCATCTTAGGTTGTGCACTGTAATTCAACAGCCAAATATTTTGGCTTTCCCTCCACCATTGCAACATACTTTTTAGTTTTGGTGGTGTTAAAAATAAAAATATGGTTTTTTAGCACCACCAATACTAATGCTCAAAGATAGCTAATGACTAAATTAAAAGATTGTTGGACTTCCTAATCAAGGTCCACACTCCAATTTCAAAAAAAAAGAGAAAAAAAAAAGGTACCCACTCCACATGCTACTGGCCCTTCTCACTATCAAGATCGGCCCAATACAATTACTTGGAAAAGCGTAATGCGTAAGTATGAGACCCATTTTTGAACTTATTGCTGAAAACACTGTAGTAAAATACTTTTTAAATGTGTGAATAGTGCTATGAGATCCATTTTTAATGAAAAAAGTGGTTGAAAAGTAAAGTTTGTAGGTTCCGTGAACAGTGCACGGGACTAACTGATGTGCACTATATAAGGCGGAAATGTCAACAATTGTGGCTGAAATAAAAGAAGAAGAAGAAGAAGAAGAAGGAAACGTGATGTACAAATTGCAAACACACAATAAGTTAGATCCAAACGCTACCCATATATCACTAATACGCGGGTCGGTCTTCAAAAACGAGTCTCATTGGTCTAGTGCAAAATATTTTTTTCCATCAACCCATCATCCTGTTAAGAATAAAATGGCTCTCATTACAAGATCTATAAGCAACTATTGGGTGCTTCTTAATAACCTTAATGGTATGATCTTGCAAGAAAATATCGCTTTTTCTTGTACATAATCATCAAATTGTGGGTGACAAACATATGATTTAGTGGTAATAATTTACAGTACCAAAGGAACTAATCATTATCAAACTAGAAGCCTTGTTGGCTAGATGTTGGTGCTATCCAAGGCTCCAAGATGTAAAATTGCTTTGTGAAAATGAAAGCAAACAAAAGAAAGAAGACAACAATTTTAACATGGTTCAGCCATGAAAGCTTGCATCCACATAGTCTATTATTTTCTTTTTTGCAATGCAAAAATCTGTTGACTGTTATAGAGCTTTGTTAATTTGTAATACAACTTTGGGAAACAAAATCCCAACACTTATACAATCTATATTCAAGATCATATTCATTGCCTTCATCTTGTATTTGATTTTGTTGATGACACAGGTAGAACTTTGTTGATTGGGTTGGTGCATTTTCGTTAACGATTTGGTCTTCCTCAATGGACTGGGTTGGTGGACTTTCCTTAAATGTTTGATCTTCAACATCCTTTGCAGTTTGCACCACAACCCAAAGGATCATCAAATGATTCACAATCAGGAAGGAAGTATGAAGTATCCCCCCCTCTAGCTAGATCACAATTTGTTCTTCTCAAATTTCACCAAGGATACAAGGCATCAAGCCCTGCATTCACCTTAGAAAATAACTTAACAACTAAATTATTCATAGAACTACAATTTAAGATGCCAACAAAAAAAATAGGAGGATTGAGAGAGAAAGTCCCATCTTGTCTAGAACTTTCAGCTATGTCGTATACCCATCAGGCCCACTATATATTTTGAAAGTAAGTGCAACAAGAGAAACAGTACAGTAAAAAGGTTCTTTTTTTTTTTTTAACAAATTCAAGTATGGACTAAATTATAAATTGCACTCTCTAAATTTGGCATGATTTTAATTTTTTTTCTCCGTAGTTTCATTTTTTTTTTTCATTAAAGTTCTTCAACTTTCATTCGTTTTCAATTTTCAATATTGTCATTCTGTCTGCCCTTGTTCGCAGTCTTGAGAATATGTTGTTAAATACCATGGTTTTGCTACTTTTCAAATCTTTAAAAAAAAAAATTGAAATATATTAGATATTACTGTTTAAAAGAAATATCCTAAACTTATGGTTTTTAATTTTTTTTTTCTTCTCTTTTCCTCATCTTCATTTGTGTCTCCGTTACTTCATGACACAACTTTGTTGTGCATATTGGAATTGATTTTCTACATGAGACCTAGGCCATAACCAGGTAATCAATAGTACATTACAAATACAGAGATAATTAAACAAGAAAACTATGACAAATACAAGAGAAACTTATACGCGATTTCTAAAAGAAACATAAGGAGATGCTACAAGCCTGATTAATTTGCGCCAACAATATACAAAATCAAAACGTCATCAAGCTATTATGGCAACTTCCAATAGGGTCATTGGCCCTTTGTACCTGCATTCAAGAAAGAAAATTATCTTTCTAAATCATTGAATTAAGGGAAATCATTTCTATGTATAGGAAGAACATGCTTTGGTTTTCAAAATAGATTGATGCTATGCGGTGAATGAAATTTTCCCTTCAAGAGTAAGGAATTGAAAAACTATTTTTAGTTTTAGTCTTGCAACTAAGAGAATTCATAATAATGCAAGAAGGTTAAGTTAATGAATCCCAAACTAATTAAATGTTCTATGGAAATGGTTATCCAGGTACCTGTGAGATAGTTAAGATTAAAAACAACTAAATCGTTCCTAGTAATTTAGTTTTACCAAATATTTGGAGTAATTTAAGCCTATGTCTCTGTCAAAGTCATCAAGGCAGACTATAAAAAGTACAGTGTAAACATGTGTCAATAATCTCAACGACACCAGTAGGTATCACCAAATCAAAAATAGCTTAAACTTCATTTTGATTTTTGTGGTTTTCAACAAACATTTTTAGGGGGGCGGGGGACAAAAAACGAGCTTATTCTGAATCATAGAAAACAAATTGGATGAATAGTACCAACTTGTAAACAAATTTCTCGCGGCATCAATATTATCAATTTCGCTAGAATAAAAGAAAGTATGTGACAAGCACATGGCATTGTGTAGGATATATGATCCCCCTCCCTCCATAAAGGTTTGGAGTGGGTGTTAGAGCAACAAGTACTGTGTCATGAACAATTTACTTGTAAGTTGAACTCTTTCTCGGCATATTCTTGTTTTGAGGAGCTTTTCTCTAATCAAGTGCAATTGAGCTACAGCATCACTGATGTTCATCCTTTCTCTTGGAGATTCCATAGAACAAGAAACTCCAATTCCAAATATCAAGATCAAGCACTCTAGAATTTTGGGACTTACTATTCGATTTTGAATGAGTATCATTTCTCCTTGTTTCCATATCTTCATTTTCCCAAAGAATAATAGGATCCACAATGTTACTCACTTGTTCAGGCAAAGCTCTTGTTACCAAATCATGAAGGCTCAAGTTGTCTTTGAAAATGTTATCAGTGGACCTTTTTCCTGTGAACATCTCCAATAATAGTATGCCATAACTGTAGACATCACCATAAATTGACACCTCGTTTCCCATATCATATTATGCAATTGCACATAACATTTACAATATGATTGATCTAGTTTCATATTAAAAAAAATATAGTAATACAAATTTGAAAGAGCTCTTTAGTGGCATATAAAAGGAAAAAATAATGACAAGTGGAAATATCTTTCAGGACATGCTCCATCTTCTAAAAGGCTTCATTGAGTTAATTTCATGCTTGGAAGTACATTAAGAAATATTATGAAAAGAAAAGAATTTAATGTACAAAATGGAAAAGATATTCACCTAGAGGAGCATAACCAATTGTTCCTCTTAATCCGATAAAGCTTGATATATTAGTGAAACACTCTTGGGTAGCCTTATGAAGAAACCTTGCCAAGCCAAAGTCACCAACATGTCCAATCATTTCATCAATGATAAGAACATTGCTAGGCTTAAGCTCACAATGAACAATTGGTGTATGACAATGATAATGAAGATATTCCAATGCATGTGCAACATCAATAGCAATATTCAATCGTTGAAGAAGACTCAAATTCATTTTTTCCTTAGAAACCTCATTTCTTCTTGAATCTGGATGCAACCACCCATCTAGGTTGCCGTTAGTCATGAACTCATATACCAATGCTTTGAAATCATGACCTTGATAGTCAACGCTTGAACATGCCGTGAGTACCTTCACTAGATTCCGATGTTTGATATTTTGCAAAGCCTCACATTCAGCAATAAAACTTTTGGAAGCTCCATGGTGCAAAAGGTTGAGTACCTTGACAGCAACTTTATGACTATCTTGATCAAGAGTTCCTCTATACACAGATCCAAAGCTACCCACACCAATTAAATTAGTGGTGGAGAATGCATTTGTAGCTTTTAGGAGACTATGGTAAGATACATTCAAAAGTAAATTTCCTGAATTACTTAAAATATTTTCTCTTCTTTTTCTTTTTAAAGTGCAGAGAAGTAAAAATAATATTACCAAAGTTACTCCAAGAAGGCCTGATAATATAGAGATTATTAGCTTCAAGGAAGGAGTCAACTTCCTCTTCTTGGATTTATTGTATTTACATACAAGAAGATGAAACTTAGACATGCCTCCACAAAGTTTACCATTCCCCTTAATCACAGTTACCCTTGTATTCTTGAAAACTCCATTTTTTGGTACCTCACCGTCGAAATCGTTATAAGAAAAATTCAATAACTGCAAGAAGATAAAGCTCTCCTTGGAATATTTCCAGAGAAATTTTTTTTAGAAAGATCTCAAGCTTGAAGACCCCTTAATGATTCCAAAGATGAAGGACTGACCCCTTGAAAGAAGTTGCTTCTCATTGCAAGAATTTCAAGTTTTACACAAATACCTATACTCGCAGAAATTTCACCAAACAATAGGTTTTCAATAATTTTCAACTCTTGTAGATTTATGAAATTTCCTACTTCTATGGGAAGGACACCAGTAAATTTGTTGGCTGACAAGTCTAGAAAAATTAGTGAGAATAAGAGACTAAAGACTTGATATGATATGGTACCACTGAGATTGTTATTAGCAAGATTCAAAAAAATCATATTTTGACACTTTCCAAGACTCAAAGGGATGCTTCCTTGAAGATTATTAGCCTCTAAATACAAGTTTATCAAAAGAGTTAAATTTCCAAGAGAGGAAGGAATATTCCCTAAGAAATTGTTTTTAGATAAATCCAAAATTTGTAACTTTCGAAGTTTTCCAATTTCAGAAGGAATATTACCTGATAATTTATTGTTCCGCATATTTAGATTCTCCAAATTGATTAGATTTCCTATCCCAAGAGGAATGTTTCCAAATATTTTGTTATCTCCTAGACTCAAAAAGACGAGAGTAGTTGAGAAATTGGCAATGCACTCGGGCAACTCTCCCCCAAAGTTATTGAGGCTTATCAGTAACTTGGTTAGATATGTAGAATTTGTCAAAGAACAGAGAAAACTCAAGCCATTTACCCCTCCATTTCCAAGCTCGTTAAGAGCCACTGTAAATAACGAAACTCTATATAACTTCTCCAAAGAAGGAGCTCTTCCTCTTAGTTTATTGTCTGTAAGTTCAAGTAGCTTTAGATTTGAGGCATTAGATATTGAAATAAGGATAGGTCCAGTAAATTGGTTGGTGCAAATGACAAAATTTTCTATATTAGGTAGAGTGATACCTATTTCCGATGGAAGATGCCCTTGGATTTGGTTGTCTCCTACATAAAAATCTTTTAACGAAGACAAATTGAAGATTGAGGGAGGAATTCTTCCAGGCAACCTATTTACACTGACACCAAAAAATGTAAGTTTCGTCAATTGGCCAAAAGTAGTAGGGATACTCCCACCCAAGTTATTATAAGCTGTAGCAAACACTTCTAGAGAGGAAAAGTTGCCCAAAGAAGGTGGTATACTTCCTGTCAAATTATTATTTTCAAAAGAAACGACTTGTAGTTTTGACAAAGTGCCAAGAGTTGCAGGAATTTCCCCATCCAAAAGATTCCAATCAAAATCAATTTGCTTGAGGTTGGTGCAATGGGATAAATTTCTTGAAAATTTTCCGCTAAATGTGTCATTGTACAAATGTCGGATTTGCAATCTGCGCAAACGGTCAATTTTTGAAGGAATTTCACTATGAAAGATGTTTGAGAGTATTAGATTTTTCAAAAAACTTAAATTTCCAACACGTGGTGATATGGAGCTTACCAGTTTCGAAGTTCACAGGTCCAACACAATGACCCTCTGATGTCGACAGCCACAAGTAACCCCTCGCCATTGACAAAAGTGGATGCTATCATTCCAAGAGCTCATAACTTGGAGAGGATCATCAGTGACCTTGGCTTTGAACGCAAGCAATGCTAACCGGTCTGTCTCATTATTCTCGCCAACAACAGAGGTGACTAACAAGCCACACCACAAGACAAGAAGGATAAAAGCATGCATGTAAAAAGATGAGGATGATGGAGCTGAACTCATGTCGTAAAGCCCCATCCACAGTCACGTAGCTTGGTACAAACTCTTTTTTTTTTTTTTTTTTTTGCTAAGATATACAATTGGGTGTCTTATTGTGAAAAAAGTCTGGGTTTGATTTCGCTGCTTAGGTACTTAAGGAAAAGCACATATTTATTAGAAGGTAGAGTAAGAACAAACTTAATTTCTGGGAAATTTCAAGAGCGAGGTAGTGCATATGTACCGAATCCACTACAAAATTAAGATATAATCATTCAGCTTGGGATTAGCGCGTAGTGTTAATCAACCTGCCTAAGCACATGAAATATTCCACAAGGATATTCATTGTTTTTGAAAGAATTTATTACTAGTTTATCATGGAATACGTGTTAGTCTTATAAATACATAATAATATATAAACAACACCGTAGTTTTGGGGTTAGAAACTAATTGTATCTTCAGAGAAGGGAGAGAATTGTGAGCACTGAAGAACTTGGGCAATATTCAAGTATAGAAGCTAATGATGTCTTCCGTTACCGCAGCCAGAAGAAGAGATATTGCCATATACTCGTGTGAGTATAGAATAAGTTCTCTTTCAAGAATCTTGTTTGGCAAGTTTGACATGCTCTTTTCATTCGCCTTGGGAACTTCTGGATGTGCTGCCTTCGGCTCAGTCCGAAGAGACGCATATAAATTCAAGAGCTCGGGATCATAGCTAGAGAGAATGCTGGACACAATATTTACATGGCCCAATACAACTAGAACCCAGCAATTTCCGAGTCCAAGAAGTCAACAAGGCTCCAACTCCAAGTACCGAGGACAAGTGTGAATTTAGGTCCAAAGCTGATTACAACTAGACTGCAGAGTGATTTGGGCCCAAAATGTCATAAGTTACATTAATAGAATTGGTGGGTAAATGTGGTAGTCCATTATTAATTTTGATGAATGATAAGATAAAGTGTTTGATGTTTTCAACATCCCACTTAAATAATTTGGTATTTTTGAACAATGTTCTCTTGTACGTAGAGCATTTTTGAATAATTTGCTTTGTTCTATTGAGTCTTCTTATGATTTACCATTTTTTCTACTTTTGAGGTTTTAGAGAGCTCCAAACATTGTGTGCCTAAGATGGACTGAAACCCCTTTCACTTGTTCTAGTGTAACCACATTTCCCTTATATGCAACTATGATAGCTCAAGAAATGTGGATTGGATTGGATTGGATAATTGTATGTTAAGTGGAGTCCCACACTAAGTGTTTATAAGTTCAAACTATTTTTATACAAGTACTTAGAAGAAGCCTTAATTCAAACTTAATTAGTACATTAAAGTATAGGTTAGATGTAGCTAGCATTTTCTTGAATCGTGACAAATAGTACCAAAAATTACTTAGCAATCGCACGTGTAGCACAACACAATGTGACCTAACAAGAATACCTTTGGAAGATCCTTCTACATCTTTCTCTTCAAAAGAACACTAGTTAGCCGCATGCCCGGTAAAGATTGATAGCTAAATGCTATAAAAGAAGAAGAAGAAGAAGAAGACAGCTAAGGCTTTTTTGATTTGTTTGGCTGCCAAGAAAGAAAAGTTCAAAATGAATCAAGCATTTAGGAATTAGGACACATTTTTCATTCCACAACCATGCAGCTAGTCACCATGAAGCCCCAAAATTACATGCCGTTTTCTAATATTAGAATTTCAGAGGAGTCTCTCTCTCTCTCTCTCTCTATATATCATATATATATATTCTGTAGAAGACACTTTACAGTAACATTTTTTGATTCTCAACTTGTCCAGCAAACAAAAACCTATAAATGTGGATCTCTCTTTCATCACCTGACACATGACAAACAAGTTTTAGTTAATGTTCTGAAGCGTCAGGTGAATCTGTATAACGTACTAAGAAGGCAAGAACTGAAATAGCAGAGAAAATAATTGCAAAGGTAATAGATTATCATTTAGCAACAAGTCACTTATGACTTGCAGGTACCATGGTCTCAAATTTATTGTGTCAAATAATGGGCCAAGACAAGGACTGCATGAGTAACTAAAGAGCCCTGCCACTATTAAGAGTTGGGAAATCCACTCTCAACCGACTTCAGGGTGCACCATAAATACATAGAATATAATTGCAATATAAATACAATGAGGAATAACATGCTGTTCAGAATAAAATTTCCAACTCAATGTTGCTCAGTTGCTCTATGACTATTTACAATTTTTTTTAGTTTGGTTAAACAAATCAATAATTAAACATTTTAGTCTATACTCATTATCTAAATACCCATTTGTGTTAGACATTGTTTCCAAGTCAATTATGAAAGTTTCATGCATAAAAAAAGAGTGCTGAAAAATCTCAGCTCAGGAAATTATCAGATGGAGACAACATGTGATTATCTTTTACAATAATGCATGATGGCCAGATATAAAAATGAAAAGCTCAATAAATAGAATGCTGAAAGTAATAAAATTTGTAAAAAAAGGAATGGCATTATGTTTCACAGCCATGGCCACCTCAACTTTTTATTTGCATCTATTTTTGGCATATTTCCAATCAGAGTTGAAATGAACATGAACCATAGTTGAAGTGCATTACTAATGAGAATGTTCTTTTATTTTCCTGCATCAAGTATCATGACTGGTTTGTGCAATGCACGACAAAAAGATCCACCTAAAAATTTGTCTGGCAAAAAAGAAGGAAATGTTTATGCTTAAGGACATGATTACATGATAAAGCAAAGGTGTGGCTACTTGGTTTCTGCATACAAATTCTTACATGGACATGAAGTTGGGAAACTGACAATATGAAACAAAAATGAAAAAAAAAAAAACGCATGGTCCCCTTACCCATGTTATTATCCTTTTCTCCTACAGATTTAAAGTTGTCACTGATGCACAAAATAATAAAGAAAGCTAGTTATTGCATGAGAAGCAAGATCTATTATTTTTATGCTTGTCTCCTATATCTAAAGCTCATATAGATAGCCTAATTAAAGTCAAACTAGATGATATCCCGCGCGATGCGCGGACTACTTTACAATTTTATTTGAAATCATTTTTATGTATATTAAAATCTACATATAATACTTAATACTTATTTTGTTTTGTTGTATAATATTTATGTCAGCCCACAATATTGTTAAATTTTTTGAAACTTGATTTTTTTAATTCATAATTTATTTTAAAAAATTGTATAACATTGTAAGATTATAATATCTTATAATATTTACCGTTAAAAGTAGATTTTATTTTCCAAACTGATTAAATGATTGTGAAATCTACAAATAAGAATTTAAAATATAAAATACTTTTATATCCTAAAATTACATAAATTTAAGCAACTTACCAAATACTTTCTCAATGACTCTATTCTCACAATCAAATATGGAGACGTTGATTATAAACACCCAATTAATTATCTCAATTTGTAAATAATAATCTTAAAACATTAAATACAAAATATAACAAAAATTAGTCTTCAAACATTGAACCAAAGGAAATAACAAGTTTCTACTTTTAAATTTGTTCCTATCTCTAATATGGCTTAAGAGTATCTCAATTCTTTTCATAGAGTGCGCCACATGGTAGAACGTTATGCTCTCTCGCATGAGGTTCCTGCTTTTATATACATATTGAATATTGATGAGTGGGGTAAAAATACCAAACTATACATATTTCAGTTGCAGCATCCCTGGGAAACATTAGTGAGTGCACAAGAAACTACTACAAGGGGCAGAATTCTTAATAACTCAACCAATTGCAAGAAAATACATGAAAACAAGATCAAAGCACTATTATCTCATCTCTAAATCAAAAACATTGTGAACCTTATACAATGGGAAAGTAAAGGGAAGAAAGGAGTATAAACTTTTGCTAAGATTTACATATATTGAGTGAAAAAATACGTTGAGACTGGATATAAAATGCACAAAAAGCTTGATAGAAACTAGAATGAAAACAATCGGGCCTACAAAAGTTTTTATAAGAAATAGAGTACATATATAACATGCCTAAATGCAAAAAATTATGCATTTCCCTTTTCGAAAGTGGATGTAGAACAAGACAAATGCAATGCCTTTCCATTTTCTTCATTGATAAAGAATGACATAGCAACAGCGACGCTTCCATGCTTATTAAGATACTGCAAACTAGTTAATGACTTATTTCTCACAAATCTATCCTCATTGAAAGATTTCAATAAAAAACCGGGATATCTTAAATAATTTGGACTCAGAGTAGTAGTGTAGAAGCTCAAGTTTCCTTGTCTTCAGCTACAACTTTTTTAACATACTAGAGAGAAACATATAATTCTAATTGACCTTAGATAAGAAAGGTTACAACAATATGATTTGTGAATGACAAATCCTTGTACAAACCAAATACACATTATCACAAATTTCAGAGATGAAAATTGAACTTCTTTGGAAGAAGGGCATACAAATGCCAGAGTTTTAGGCTTTTTTTAGCATTGCATACTAATGTGAAATTCCTAATAACTTCATATCTTTTGAAAGGTAGATATCTTCCAAGCAATGATTATGATTCACATTTGACTCTTAAACAAGTTGATCATTTCATGGGGCTCTAGAAACATTATGCTATTGAGTGTGCTAGGCCTTACCATTGAGCAATTTTCAGCTGACAGGGGCCGGATGGGTATTTGATGGAGCCACAATTGGAGATGAAGAGGCGTCCCTCTTCCTTGCACTGCCACTACTTACCAAATGCAGTTGTGAAATACTTGGGAATGCATTTTTCTCATCAAACGCTTGATCATAGAGATACCCTTTGAATACATGGCCACAGATGCTCACAGTAGCCTGCTAGACAAACTCAGCTGCACCATCACTGATGGTAGTGACTCTGTGACACCTAAAAACCGCCGGTGCACAAACTTGGCCTGGTATGGACTTTTTAATACTTGCATCTGTGATTTGACTAAACCCAATTCAGTCAAGTGCCTCGGTTTCACTTATAAAAAAATTAAAATAAAAAAGGTTCCTCAATTCCATTAATAAGCAACTTAGAAATGCAGAGCATTAAGGCAGAGGAAAAGACAGAACCTTATAAAATCTATAATCCAGCAAAAACAAGTCATTGTGTTTAAAGGTTGCTTCTTACTTCAAGAAAATCCAAGTTAACTCTCTCAAGTTCATGTTACGACCACTTTCAAACACGCAAAATTCCAGATAAAGGGAAAGAGAGAAATTTGAATCAATTATTCAACAAACCAAACTCCTTTTTTGGATTACTCTAACAATTAAAAATCACTCCCCCCAACAGAGAAGAGGAATATGAAAAGGCATAGATAGAGTACAAGTAGAAAGCGTAAAGCTTGCATCTACTAGATTCTTTAAACCCAAGTCAGCTTTTGCAACAGTCCATTACCATATAACTTTGAAACATAGACAAATCAAAGAGAGAGTGAGAAAGAGAGAGAGAGAAAGAAAAGGGTGAGTACCTTGATGTCTAGAGCTAATGTCAATACTCCTTGGAGTGGTAGCATTAGAAGTAGAAGAGTGAGAAGCACTGGTAACATTAAAATTTGGCACTACAACTCTTTTCCTTTTAACACCAGAAGAAGACCCAGAAGAACCACCACCAATAGTACTAGCACCACTCACCATTAACATCTTCCTCTCCCTTCTTCTAGCTGCAGGCACCAACGTGCTCCTCACGTGAGTAGAACAATCAAAACCACGAGTCTTACAACAAGTCCTACACCTCCTATGGCTACAATCCTTCTTGGCTCTATTCCCACAGTCCTTGCACACTCTCATACCATTCTCCACCATTTGCTCAGAATCATCATCTTCAGTAGTGTTGTTATTTACTCCATCTTTCTTGCCACAACTCTGTTCTTGGCCTCTCTTTAGGCTCCAATAACAGTTGGGGTTATTTGAGTTATTACCACAATCTTGGACACCATGATTAGAAGGTGGTGTAATGCATGGAGTGGCAGTGAGGAGCGGGAAAATCCCGAGGCTAACTCCAAGTGAAGCTGAGGAAGGTATGGGAAGGTTGGGATGGTGATCAGAGTTAATGGGTTGGTTTTGTTGGTGCATGGTTGCAGTGGGAGCTATGAGAACCAAGTCTCGGAGACCCAACATGCTTATAAATGTGGTGAATGATATGGTTTGTGAGTGTTGGTTATATTTAGAATAAAAATCAATAATGGTACTGGCGGTAGACAGAAATGGTAAGGGTGAAATAGGACTATATGCTCTAATAGGAGAAACAGAATGTGATCTGATCTGAGAATCTTTTTGATGTATGTGAATGAATATCTGAAGTAGTTTGGCAGTGAGAGTTAGAGAGAGAGAGAATATTATTAGGGAGCCGTTGATGGTGAGGCTGTTTTTGCTACCATTGCTCCAAGTACTGACACTGAAGTTGCACCTTTTAAAAAGTTCTTGGCTTGGTACAAGAATGATGATAATTTGATTTTTTTTTTTTTTTTTTAATTCATGAAAATGGCGGTGATTTAATATTAACTCGTTATTTATGTCATTTTCTTATATGTTGCACCATTTTTCTTTTGTGGGGGGGGGGGGGGGGGGGTATTTTTTGCATAATATATATTTAAATTTTATTTATTTATTATCATCCAATGTTAGATTAGCCTAATAAGAAGTGTAAATGGAAAGGTTTACCAAGATAACGTTATGAGTTGCTATATAATATTGGTTTAGTTTATCTTAATTTGTAATACGGAATTTTTTTATTTTTCCAAAGTGAAATCCCCTAGTAGAGTGAGAAAGTGTTTTCGTTCATGTGATATAAAAAGTCATCAAATCTTAATGCATGTATTTAATTTATTTGGAACTATTAGAGTGATATCTACTTTCTAAGAAATATAATTAAGTCAAAGCAATATTAAAAATATTTATAGTGTAATGCCTTTCACAATCCCTAAAGATATAGTTTACTAATAGCTTGGCGGATAGGCAATTCGATTCATTCACGTATAGATCATGAATGTTTGGAATGATATAATCAAATAAGTAAAATAAGATCAAAAAACACTTTATAAAAATATAGTTTTTGGTAACTTTAGTTTTTAATCTTTAATTCTCCTATTCATTTTTTTTCTTAGGTCAGTAGTTACTGGCAAGGGAGGAGATGAGATTCAAACAATAAATATTGCCATTAGGTTGCCATTAGTCATGAACTCGTATACCAATGCTTTGAAAATCATGTCCTTGATAGTCAACACCAGAACATGTTATGAGTACCTTTACTAGATTTTGATGTCTACTATTTCACAAAGCCTCACATTCAGCAATAAAACTTTTGAAAGTTCCATGGTGCAAAAGGTTGAGCACCTTGATAGCAACTTTACGTCTATCACGATCAAGAATTCCTCTATACACAGATCCAAAGCTACCCACACCAATTAAATTACTGGTGGAGAATGCATGTGTAACTTTAGGAGACTTCGGTAAGATACATTCAAAAGTAAATTTCCTGAATTATTTAAAATACTCTCTCCTTTTTCTTTTTAAAGTTTGGAGAAGTAAAAATAACATTACGAAAGTTACTCTAAGAAGGCTAGAAATTATAGAGATCATTAGCTTTAAGGAAAGAGTCAACTTCTTCTTGGATTTATTGTATTTACATATAGAAAGATCAAACTTAAGCATGCCTCCATAAAGTTTATTGCTTCCCTTAAGCACAGTTGCACTTGTATTCTTGAAAACTCCATCTGTTGGTACCTTACCATCAAAATCGTTATAAGACAAATTCAATAATTGCAAGAAGGTAAAGCTCTCCAAAACTTTTGGAATATTTCCAGAGAAATTGTTTTCAGAAAAATCTAAAACTTGAAGATCCCTTAATGATTTCAAAGATGAAGGAATGACTCTTTGAAAACAAGTTGCTTCTCATGGCTAGAAATTCTAGTTTTACACGGCTTTCAAGACTTGTTGGAATTTTTCCAAACAGCATATTTTCAGAAGTATCAAAGTATTCTAAATTTTTTAAATTTCTAAAAAGAAAAAAAAAAGTTGGGTTGGGTTGAGAATGCATAAAATTTTATATCCTGCTACAGTTTGATCTACAGCAAGATGTGTCGGGTAAGGTTGGGTTGAGCATGCTTTATACGACAAGAACCCGGTGTTTACCAGATCAAAATTCCAAAATGTCATAAAGAGGTCCAAGGATACTGGAAATAATAGGCCCAAAGTTATATAACCACAACCCAGAGCATTTTATTTGGGCTCAAAAGTAGACCCAAGTGTAGTTTGGGTTCAAAATTTCATAATTTAAAATGAATGAAATATTATGAAATTGATGGGTCAGGCTTGAGTTTCTAATAGCCTAGTATGTGAGAAATATCAATTTGGTAAAAACTGATTTCTTTGTTTCATTGATTGATGATGAAAACTATATATACAAAGCTAAAATACATACTCTGTAACTGACATAACAACTAATCCTAGCTGGCACAGTAATAACTAACTACTACACGCGTGGAAAAAAAAAATGCTAACTAACTCTAAAAGCTAAACTACAGGTTGTTAAGTACAAGTTTCATTTACCTGCCGTTTATGCAGTAACTTCATTTTCTTCACTTGGCAACTCGAATCTTGAGTCCCTGAAGGCTGTTCTTGTTCAGATTGCTTGGATGACTTCAACTCTACTTGTTCTGCTATTGTTTCCTCAGCTGCCTTAGTTGAATCTCCAAGTTGCTTCACTGCAACTTCCTTATGCTTCACTGCAACTGCCTTCTGGTTTTGGCTTTGATATAGTAATAAGTGTTCTTTAAAAATCATGACTTGGGGACATTGCTGACCATTCATTGGTTCTTTTCTTGAATTATCAATTTTTTCATTGAGATTAAATATTAGAAATTTAAATATGCATCTAGTGTTGCATTATTTAAAATTTAATATAACGTTATTTTGTGTATACTGTTAAATTTATAAAAATATAATTAATTATGAAATTGCCTCTCTATTTATTTCAAGTTTAACTTCAAAAGATATTATCTGGGAAAAAAAAATGATCCTGTTAAGCATGAAAGGACTCTCATAACAAGATCTACGGGTAACTATTGGGTGTTATGCAATAACCTTAAAAGTATGACCTTGCAAGTACTTATCACTTTTTCTTGTACGTAATCATCAAATTATGGATGACAAACATCTGTATAGTGCTAATAATTTGATATCAAATTATCCAAGGATTGAAGTTGTAGCATTCTTTTGCGAAAATGAAGGCAAACAAAAGAAGGAAGACAACAATTTTAATGTGGTTCGGCCATAAAAGCCAACATCAACGGAGTCTATTATTTTTTAAAGTAATGTTATAGTCACAAATTATTCCATAGATATATTTACCAAAAAATAAAAAACAATCTATGACAAATACAAAATAAACTAATAAGTGATTGCTAAAAGAAACAAAAGGACGTTCTACAAATCTGATTATTTTTTTCCAATATTATGCAAAATCAAAACCTCATCATATCACGATCGCACCTTCCAATGGAGTCATTGGCCCTCTGTACTAACTTGATCGCACCTTCCAATAGGGTCATTGGTCCTCCATACCTGCATTCAAGGAAGACAATCATCTCTTTAAACCATTGAATTGAGGGAAGTCTTTTTTAAAAAAAAAAAAAAAGGTAGCAAGGTTGACCGGTGTGGCTTCTTTATTTGGGCGTAATCATAATAACACCTTACCTGTTCTCAGGCAAGACCCCATACCCTTGATCTACGTGAGAATTGGGAAGTCATTTTTATGTATAAGAAGAACATGCTTTGGTTTTCAAAACAGATTATAGAAATGGATTTTTGGGTACTTGTGAGATAGTTAAGATTATAAACAACTATATCGTTCTCAATAAATTAGTTAAATTTCTTACCCATTAAAGTTTCATACTTGGACATTCTCCAAAAAAAAAAAAATCGTACTTAAAGTAATTTAAGCCCATGTCTACATCAAAGTCATCAAAGATGTCTCTATATAAAGTACAGAGCGTTAGTACAGTGCCAATAATCTCAACTACACCCATGGTAGAAATCACCAAATCGAAAATTGCTTAAATCATTTTGATTTATGTATATTTCAACAAACATTTTGAGGGGTAGGGGGGGGGGGGGGGGGGAAGGGACAAAAAAGAGCTTATTCTAAATCATAGAAAACAAATTGGACTAATCTTAATCATATGAATATTACCATCATGTAATCAAATTTCACATGGCATCAATATTATCAATTTCACTATAATATAGAGAAAGTACCGTGACAAGCACATGACATTGTGTGACTATATGATCCCCCTCCCTCCATAAAGGTTAGAGCAACAAGTACTACAAGAAACAATTTACCTGTAAGTTAAAGTACTCTTTCTCCACGTATTCTAGTTTTGAGGAGTTTCTCTCTAATCAAATGCAACTGAGCTACAGCATCAATCATGTTCATCCTTTCTCTTGGAGATTCCATAGAACAAGACACTCCAATTCCAAAAATCAAAATCAAGCACTCCAGAATTTTGGGACTTCCTATTCGATTTTGAATGTGAGTATCATTTGTCCTTGTTTCCATACCTTCTCTTTCCCTAAGTATAATAGGATCCACAACGTTAATGACTCGTTCGGGCAATGCTCCTTTAACAAAATCATGAAGGTTCAAGTTATCTTTAAAAATGTTATCCGTAGGCCTTTTTCCTGTGAACATCTCCAATAATAGTATGCCATAACTGTAGACATCACCACAAGTTGACACCTCATTTCCCAAACCATATTCTGCAATTGAGCAGAACATTCACAATATGATTGATCTTGTTTCATATAAAAAAAAAAAATTATAATAGCAAAACTTTGAAAGAGCTCTTTAGTAGCATATAAAAGGATAAAAATTATGACAGGTGGAAATTTCTTTCAGGACATGCTCCATCTTCTAAAAGGCTTCCTTAAGTTATTTCATGCTTGAAAGTACATCAAGAAATATTAAGAAAGGAAAGAATTTAATATTCAAAAATAGAAAAGGAACTCACCTGGAGGAGCATAACCAATTGTTCCTCTTAATCCAATAGAGCTTGATTGATTAGCGTGACACTCGGTGGCCTCAAGAAGGAACCTTGCCAAGCCAAAGTCCCCCACATGTCCAATCATTTCATCATTGAGAAGAACATTGCTAGGCTTGAGGTCACAGTGAACAATTGGTGCATGGCAATGATAATGAAGATATTCCAATGCATTTGCAACATCAATAGCAATATTCAATCTTTGAAGAAGATTCAAATTCTTTTGTTCCTCAAGAACCTCATTTGTTCTTGAAATTGGATGCAACCACTCGTCTAGGCTGCCATTAGTCATGAACTCGTATACTAATGCTTTGAAATCATGACCTTGATAGTCAACACCTGAACATACTGTGAGTACCTTTACCAAATTCCGATGTCTGATGTTTCGCAAAGCCTCACATTCAGCAATAAAACTTTTGGAAGCTCCATGGTGCAAAAGGTTGAGCACCTTGACAGCAACTATACATCGATCATGACCAAGAATTCCTCTATACACAGATCCAAAGCTTCCCACACCAATTAAATTAGTGGAGGAAAATGCATCTGTAGCTTTTAGGAGACTTTGGTAAGATACATTCAAAAGTAAATTTTGTGAATTATTTAAAATACTTTCCCTCCTCTTTCTTTTAAAAGAGAAAAGAAGGAGAAATGAAATCACCAAAGTTATTCCAAAAAGGCCAGAAAGTATAGAGATTATTAGCTTCAAGGAAAGAGTCAACTTCCTCTTCTTGGGTTTATTGTATTTACATATAGGAAGATCAAACTTTGGCATGCCTCCACATAACTTACTGTTTCCCTCAATCACAGTTGCACTTATGTTCTTGAAAACTCCATTTGTCGGTACCTCCCCTTCGAAATTGTTATAAGACAAATTCAATAACTCCAAGAAGATAAAGCTCTCCAAAAAATTTGGAATATTGCCAGAGAAATTGTTTTTAGAAAGATCTAAAAGTTGAAGGCCCCTTAATGATTCCAAAGATGAAGGAAGGACCCCTTGAAAGAAGTTGCTTCTCATGGCTAGATATTCTAGTTTTACACAGCTACCAAGACTTGTTGGAATTTTTCCAAACAACATATTTTCAGAAATATCCAAGTGTCCTAAATTTTTTAAATTTGTTAAATCTGTAGGAAGGACACCAGTAAATTTGTTGGCTGACAAGTCTAGAAAAAGTAGTGAAAATGAGAGACCAATTACTTGATCTGATATGGTACCATTGAGATTGTTTTTAGCAAGACTCAATTGATTCATATTTTCAAACTTGCGTAGACTTGAGGGGATGCTTCCTTGAAGATTATTATCTTGTAAATACAGAGTTACCAAAATAGTTAAATTTTCAAGAGATGATGGAATGTTCCCAAAGATATTGTTTGCAGATAAATCCAAATATTGTAAATTATGAAGCTTTCCAATTTCAAAAGGAATATGACCTGATAACATATTATTCCCCATATCTAGATACTCCAAATTGGTCAATTTTCCTATTCCAGTAGGAATGTTTCCAGATATTTTATTATCAATTAGAAGCAGATATATGAGAGTAGTTGAGAAATTGGCAATGCACTTGGGCAACTCTCCCCCAAAGTTATTGGAGCCTATCTCTAAATCGGTTAGATATGTAGAATTTGTCAAAGAACAGAGAAAACTCAAGTCATTTGCCCCTCCATTTCCAAGCTCGTTTTGATAAATGCTAAAAAATGAAATTCTATATAACTTCTCCAAAGAAGGAACTCTTCCTTCTAGTTCATTTTCGGAGAGGTCAAGTAGCTCTAGATTTGAGGCATTAGATATTGAAATAGGGATAGGTCCAATAAATTGGTTGCTGAAAATGCTAAAATTTTTTATATTAGGTAGAGTGATACCTATGTCCGATGGAAGATGTCCTTGGATTTGGTTGGATCCTACGTCAAACCCTTGCAACGAAGACAAATTGAAGATTGAAGGAGGAATTCTTCCAGACAACCTATTTATACCGGCACTAAAAATTGTAAGTTTCATCAATTGGCCAAAAGATGCAGGGATACTCCCACCCAAATTATTATAAATTGTGGAAAACTTTTCTAGGGAGGATAAGTTGCCGAAAGAAGGTGGGATACTTCCTGTCAAATTATTACTTTCAAGAGAAAGGTGTTGGAGTTTTGACAAAGTGCCAAGAGTTGTAGGGATTTCCCCATCCAAAAGGTTGCGACTGAAACTAATGAATTTGAGGTTGGTGCAATGGGATAAATTTCTTGGAATTTTGCCGCTAATTGTGTTATTGGCCAAACGTAGGTCTTGCAATCTGCGTAAACGGTCAATTTCTGAAGGAATTTTATCATGAAAGCGGTTGTTTGAGAGTGTTAGATTCTTCAAAAAACTCAAATTACCAACATGTGGTGATATGGAGCCTACCAGTTTCGAAGATTGCAGGCCCAACTTAATGACCCTTTGATGTCGACGACCACAGGTAACCCCTCGCCATTGACAAAAGTGGATGCTATGATTCCAAGAGCTCATAACCTGGAGAGGATCATGAGTGATCTTGGCTTTGAACTCAAGCAACGCCAACCGGTCCGTCTCATTATTCCCGCCAACAACAGAGGTGACTAACAAGCCACACCACCAGAGAAGGATAAAAGCATGCATGAAAAAAGAAGAGGGCGGTGGAGATGAACTCCACTGGGAAAGCCCCATATGCAATATTGTTGAAGAGGCAGTTGGTGCAAGTGTGTATTGTGAGGGAAGGCTAATTTGGCTGTGTATAGAATCTCAAGAAGTGGCAAATTTATAACGAGAGCGAGAGAGAAGATATTTGGTGCGAGAATTTTGGAAATTATAGTCGGTCTGATCTTCTTCTTCTTTTTTTGGTTAAAGTTAATCAAATACTCACGCTAGGATGTGAGCCCAGTTCTTGTAAGTCTATTAACGTACATGCCAGCTATATCCTATTAACAAAAGACAAAATATCAAGGCTTGGTGGGGGTCTGATATCTTTAATTAATCAGGCCGTGCACCCATGATCCACGTGGAATGCTTTAGTTTTGTCCCCTTTATATTTATTTGGTTTATTTTTAGTTTTAACAATTAAGGATTTGGAAGTGTAGCGTCCGTACTCGGCTGAGCTCAAAACACACCTTTCCAGACTACGAGTCACTAATCCTCGTATAATCAACAACTATGAGAAAATTTTCATACTAAATTTTTATTTAGTTTAAAAATACCTTTATCAACTAAATGTCTTTTAAAAATATAATTAAAAATGTCAAATAATAAATTTTATTTTAAATTAAAAATGAGACTCCTAAAATTTAGATTTTTTTTTTCTTTAAGTTCATCTTTTTATCCCCTAAAATTTAGCATTTTTTATTCATTTTTCATCCAATAAAAGTAAAACAGCCCCCAATTTTAAAAAATTAAAAACTAAAAGAACTTCTAAAATTCAGTGTTCTTTTCTCTATATATCACTATACTACTTTCAAACACAAGTCAAAAAAAAATTATAGTTGCTTAATTTTAAAATTTATCATTTTTATTTGTTTGTAAAAAATATTTTTTTAAATTATAATAAATATAAATTGTTAACGGATTCAAATCCTCTAGAATTCCTAGGATACTCTACCAAGTAGATTTCATTAAATCCTAACCACTCTTAAATGATTTAATGGTCCAGATTCTGCCATGTCAGCATTTTATTAATAATATTAAAATAATAAAATAATGTTGTAAACAAAACAATTAAGATTATTGTTAATGAAATGCTGACATGGCAGAATCTAGACCATTAAATCATTAAAGAATGGTTAGGATTTAATGAAATCTACTGGTAGAGTTCCCTAGGAACTCTAGAGGATCTGAATCCTTTGTTAACCTTTAACCAAAAAAAAAAAAAATAGAAGAACCTTTAAGTACAAGTAACTAAAGTAATTATATATGTAAATCAATTTATATTAAAACTTCAATTAACAATACATCTCTACGACCATAAATAAACCACTGGTTTTCTATTCACCCACACCTATTCACCTAACCCATTAATTAGACGATAAAGGTGCCTCATGGACCTACATGTCATGTTAGTTTTCTTTTCCTTTCTTCTTTCATTTATTTTATATATATATATATATATATATTATCAACTGCAGATGAGGAACTAGACCCATTTCATGATAGACTTAATTCATACGTTAATCATTTTAATTTAACAACATTATGACAAATTTAACTAAATTGACAATATATTATTGTACAAATTTTAGCTACAAAGTTTTTTTTTTTTTTTTTTTTAGAAACACACACATATAGGGGAAGGGATGAGATAAGGGAATATATTCACACGCCAACACCAAAACTGCATGCAATTTTAGTTACAAAGTTGGTTATAGCCTAAAGTTACAATCTTATTTAACATCATTTACATTACTACATATTTCAAAAAGCTAACTATTGAATTGCATATTCTTTACATTTTCAATACACATGTCAAATTTTGTACTAATAAAATATTATTTACTATATAATCTATAATATTATATTTTATGCATAAATTTAAAATACAAAATCTTACAATTTAAACATTTTATTGATGATATAACTATTGATTTTTAATTTTTTTAAAATTTTGTAAGTATAAAAAATATATGAAGAAAATTTAATCCAATGATGGGTTTATCAAAATTCATCTCTAATAAAAATATATTGAGTAAGGTTGTACCCTTAATTTTATAACTAAATTTTGTCCTATATATTTTCATTTGATGGAATTACCCATTCAATTTGAAACAAATACAAGTGCATTTCCATCAATAAGTAAAACTCTCATATATAGTGCATTTGATAAATTATGTTTTATAACTGTGTACTCTTAACGCATGGTCACTTTACAAGTATAAGTATTTGTGAACAGTGGGAACAAGAGCCAGAGTTTAAGTCTACAAAAGAAAGCTTCACCCACATATATTTAGATAGAGTTTCGTAACCTACCTTTATTAAAAACATGGCTAAATATTTGATTTTGCTCAACTTTTATATTTATCTCCACTAAAAACACAAAAAAATATAAAAATACAAGATCAAATAAGATTAAAAAGAAACTGACGAAAGACTTGCATCATGGGATTTGAAACCATAGATAAACAACTTAAATTTCGGTCAAATCTCAAGTGAGTAAAGTGTCAAATTTCAAATTACAGGTATGCAACTTTAATTTCGGCCAAACTATAGGTGAGTAAGTTACAATTTGCCAAAAAAAAAAGTTATATTATACTACACTTTACAATTTATTTTATCCTAGTTGGATTAGAATTTTTATTGTAGATCTTGTTTATTTTATTTCTACATATTTTTAACCGATAAAGGTATATTAAAAAATATGAATATACATACTTTTAAAAAAAATAGAGAATAGAAGAATTAATTGAATCGAAAAAAGGATCTCTTAAGAAATTTGTTACTAGTTAAAAAATAAACATTTAGATGAAATTTTTTGTGGTATAGATTTATTATCAAAACTACAAGTTATAAAGAGCTTTTAGAATAGACGAATATACTTTGATTAAAAGATCTAAAGTTATATAAAATGAGTTGTCTAATTCTTTTTCAAATGCATTTATCGCTTATAGAAGTTTTTTGATAGCACCAGTCACAATTTCTTACACAAAAAGAAATTATAGAATTTTTTTATAGCACCTGTAGCGGCCACGTCCAGCATTTTTGTGCGTCCAACATTTTTTGTAGGGTTTGTGCATTGTTTATGAGATTTATAAGTACTTTTTTTCCAAAAAAAAATAAATTTAAAATAGATTTCATAATATTATTTATACATTTAATAATTATTTTATTACAGTATTTAAAAATAGTATTCAAACCGATTTGAGAGTCTTGTAATTTAATAGGATTTTATGCTTATATTTATGAGAGCTATGGTTTGAGTAATTTTTTTTTTTTTTTTTTTTTTTTGCAACTATCAAATTTTTAACAATAAAAAAGATGTTGGGTGTGTGGCACACGTGGGTTCCAGCCCACACTTGATGGAATGGCTCAATTAATGAGCTTGTCTCTAAAGTCTTCAAGCCAACCATCTGCAACCATGTCTCTTAGGGTCTGTTTAGATAAAACTTATTGTTGAAAATTGAAAATATTGTAGCAAAATAATTTTTAAATGTGTGAATAGTAATGCGAGACCCATTTTTAATAAAAAATTGATGAAAAAGTACATGAACAGTGCGCATATAGTGCGCGCACAATGCGCACATGTCCCCCTCTACAGCAAAAAAAAAAAAAAAAAAAAAAAAAAAGGCAAAACGTGAAAACTGAAACGTGGAAACGCAACCGCTGAATCGAAACGCCCTCTTAATCAAACATAAGCGTGTCCCGGAAGAAGAAAATTGGCTGAAGAAAAAGAAGTTGCCCTGTACAAAAGTCAAAGTTTGTGTGCTTGCATTTATTGTGGCTTAATGTGAAGAGTGTGGAAAGAAGAAAATAAGAAAAGGGGAAGAAATAAAAGGAAAGGCCATACGGCCATTTGTTGCAGAAGAGAGAAGAGAGAAGAGAGAAGAGGAGTAGGATCCGGTGCAATGCAATTTACCTCATTTATCTCACAATTTTTTTTTTCTTTTTACTTTTTCAATTTTTACTTTTTACTTTTTAATTTTTATAAAGTTTGCCTTAACTCTTTTTTTAGTCCATGGTTGAGATTAAAAGTTATTTTTTGCAACTATCAATTTCAGTCATTAAAAGCAATTGCATTAGGTGCAATACCTTATCTCAATCCGAGTGAAGAGAAGTCCCAAGTGAGTGAGACTGAGGACATTGTAGTCTTGTAGACCTACATGAGTGAGAGCAAGCAAAAGAGAAAGAGAAATATATAGAGAGCAAAAGAAAATTATGAGAAATATACAGTAAGAAAGAGAGCAACGTGAAAAGAAAAAGAAAGTTTTTTTTTTCTCATGTTGAATTTTTAAGTGTTGTAATCTTTATTTAATATGGTAAAATTATTCGGAATTTGTTTCGTGGTTTTTCTCAAAAAGAAATGGTTTTCTACATAAATTTTTGTGTGCTTATGTAGTTGTACTTTCACTGTGCTTACTAAAATCTATTCGCAGTTATATGAATATTTTTCCCAACAAAAGAGAGAGAGAATGAAAAACTAGTAAATTTACCACATTATGAATTGAAAGAAAATATTAGCAAAACTTGAATAGAAAAAATTAAATACCAATTATGTATTTCAAAAAGCTAGAAGATTTGGTGTTAAATGAACAAAATTTCTAACACGTATAGTCACATCTAGTTCTAATTCTACAAGACGTGAATGACGGTTAATGGGTTTCCAATCTTTACATGACCACATTCTTTCTTTTTTTCTAAATTTCCATTGCCAACTATATTCCAATCCATCGGATTCCTATGAAGAAATTTTTAACATAGCAGGAAAAAAAAAATGCTTCAATTGATTATTATCAGCAAGGACAATTTTTAATTTTTTAATTTTTTTTTAGATTAATAAATTCGTAATCTTCACCCAAAAGACCAAAATCCTCGTTATTGTTTAAGAATATTGGTGTTGATAAGGTTTTAATTTTCAGTTGTGGAATGATGTTTGATGGATGTACGAAATGAGAGAGAAACAATTAAAATTTTTTAAAATTTTAATAAATTTAATAAATAAAGAATATATAATTATGTGAATGGTTTTGAAAAATGGCCTAAAAAGAAATATATTTTTATATTAAAATAAACTAAATTTTTGCATGTGATATATTTATTAAGTAATGCTACAGTTACAAACTATTTTATAATAGTTTTACAAAATGTTAATGTGACCAACTTCTTATTGGTTTTTATCTAGACCTACTATTAATTTCATTTTTTCTTTACCAATAACTACTCACTACATTAACCATTTATAAAAAATTTTATAAAAAAATCTATACCTCTAACATTATTCATATTTATTTGATTTTTATGTCAAAGATAGATATTGAGTGAATTAAAAGACTGCTAGACTTCGCAACCAAGGTCCACACTACACATGCAAGTGACCCTTGTCACTATCATGAACCGCCCCATTACAATTGTTAGAGATATATTAGCCCATTAGCATAAGCCCAAGCCTAATTCTACTTTGTGTGCAAGCCAAGTTTCCTACTTGTACTAGAAGTCTATTAGTTTAGGGTTTAGTCTATTATATATACACATGTTATGGTTCATTGTAACACAGGATTTGTTCTACACTCTTATATATTATTGATATAGCCCTTTAGGGTTTCCTCCGTGGATGTATGCCGTTAGGCTGAATCACGTAATCCTCTTGTGTTATTGTGTTCTATACTTTATGCTTTCGCTTCTGCATCCATAATAGCATATTCAACATGTTGTATCAATGCTAATATTTAACATGGTATCAGAGCTGCCTTCCTATGGCCATGGTTTTCTGTCCTTACGGTGTATTAAGAGCAATCTTTGTCTTCCTTGGTGTTTCTTCACTGCGTTCATCTTCTTTGGTTTTCCACTGCTGCCGTCAAAATTCTCCGGTATAGTCATGTCACCGTTAGAAGTCGCATCAACACTGCAAGACCATTGCCTTTCTCAAGCCACCGTCACAGAGCCAAACTTCATTCAAGAGATCTTTTCAACCTAATCAAATTTCAAGATTTCATCAAGTTTCCATCTTGAGTTTGAGAGGGGGTGTTAGAGATATATTATCCCATTAGCATAAGCCCAAGCCTAATTCTACTTTGTGTGCAAGCCAAGTTTCCTACTTGTACTAGAAGTCTATTAGTTTAGGGTTTAGTCTATTATATATACACATGTTATGGTTCATTGTAACACAGGATTTGTTCTACACTCTAATATATTATTGATATAACCCTTTAGGGTTTCCTTCGTGGATGTAGGCCGTTAGGCTGAACCACGTAATCCTCTTGTGTTATTGTGTTCTATACTTTATCCTTTCGCTTCTGCATCCATAATAGCATATTCAACATGGTGTATCAATGCTAATATTTAACAACAATTACTTGGAAAACGTGGGTCCTACTTCAAAATTAAATCTCATTCATATGGTGGACAATAATTTTTTCGTCACTAAGGACTGATTTGGTATATGTGTTTAAAAATTGAAAATTATTGTTTAAAAATATTTGTGAAAATATGTGTGGGTGAAAAAGTGCGTTAAAATGCGTAAAATGTTGTTTAAAAACTGAAAATGATTGTTTGAAAACAACCACCAAACACCTCATAAGAGATTTTAGCTTTTTTTAAAAAAAATTAGTTAACCTATCACCCATGTTAAGTTGTTAAAATTCAATTAATAATTGACACATAAAGATACTAGATTTAGGTACGGGAAAAGGTGTATTGTTAGCGTTAACTAGAGTTAGGAATAGAAATTTTTTTCAAATACTAAAGAGAAGAGAGGGAAGAGATGATAAGACAAAAGAAATGAATAATAGCAAGAAAAGGAGAAAGAAAAAAAATCAATTGTCTTATGTATGTTTGGAAATAGGGAGAGAATGAGAAAAGAAAAGAGAATAATATACTTCTTTTTCCTTGGATTGCATCGAGAAAGAAAATGAAAAGAAAATATATGTTTCTTTCTACTTTTTATACTCATATAAATGTAAAAGACACATAAAAGTTACGGGCAAACCTCATGTCATATATATATATATATATATATATATAATTTTTTTTTTTTTGTTGCTAAAACCTCATGTCATATTATGTTATGTATGTGGGTTCTATTCTATTATTTAAAAACCATTCTCTCTCTCTCCTGTTCATCCAAAAAAAAACGAAAAAAATCATTCTCTCCTTTCAATTCCACCCAATTTGGACAGATTGCAAATATGTGGACTACATATCTCCTCATTTCTCTTCTCTTCCTCTTTCCTCCGGCCTTTCCAAACAGATTGTAAGTTTCTCTAAATACCTGGTTCCTTTCACACCATAGACCCCACTTCCCACATGGGTGCACGCTGCACAGTAATCCTTGCCGGACTCCTGGCGCCACATTAGCCCAAACCCACCCTCCCCATTCCATCATCAATTACACAATGACTCACTCTCTCACTATAGCTTACACAAATTAGAGAAAGCAAGAAAGGAAATAATGAGCGAAAGATATGGAGGTCAAAATCAAAGGACTTAACGTTTGACATGATAGGGTGTTTTAGTGGGAAGTGCTAGTGTGTGTAAGAATGGCAGAGAGAAAGGAAGAGAGAGAGAGTTATTGATGTCTATTACTGCATCGGGAAACAGCTCCTGCGCTATTTTCACGCGTTCTCTTGCTAACGACAGCTCCATTGGGACCCACATGCTCATGCAGTTGGTCCCACTGGTCAGCCAAATTAGCAGGGACAGTCACAGTGTGTGAGGGAGAGAGTCACACCTGGTGTCAGTGATAGATAAAAAGAATCCAAGTTGGTACATGCATTTTCTATTTCAGTGAGTCACCACTCTATATATCAGAGTGTCTCATACAGTCGTCAACTTCTTTTTCGCGTAAATGCATATTGAGTACTTATATTTTAACTCAATTTTTATTTTAGTCATTAAATTAATTAATGCGTAATATTTATGTCTTTATTGTTATTCAACTAACAAAAAATATTAACGTGATTAATGACACAGTAAATTAATAATTAAAAATTTTATTTTAGCATTAAAAAATTACCACATCAGCATTTAAATTAATTTTAATTAAATAAAAAAATTATAAAAAAAAATTACAGATCTAAAAAAAAAAACTTATTCTTCAATGTTCTTCTTCAATCAAGAAAAAATCTCAGGACATCAAACCCAGAATCAAGAAAAAAAGCATGAATTATAAACTCTTAAAAGTTTTAATCTAAACAAAGAAAATTATTATAAAAAAAAAAAAAAAAAAACTCTTTACACTAGAAAACAAAACAATTGCCTAATAGGTCCCTTTACTAAGGTAGGGAAGCAGATACTTTTCATTCCAACTTCCGAGCATTAAACCAATTGAAATAGTAAGAAGAAAAAGGAACATTGTTAAAAGAAAATTTTAACCTTTTACTCTCAGATCTTCAAGAAGCTCATATATATATATATATAAACAAACACACACACACAAATAGAGAATGAATGAAACGGTATTATTTTAAGGTTTGATGTCTTTGAGTTTGTTCTTTGATTCTAGGTTTGATGTCCTGAGTTTTTTTCTTGATTGAAGAAGAACATTGAAGAACAAGTTCTTGTTCTTAGATTTGTAATTTTTTGTTTTTAATTTTTTAATTTAATTAAAATTAATATAAATGCTGATGTGGCAATTTTTTAATGTTAAAATAGATTTTTTTAATTATTATTTTACTGTGCCGTTAGCCACATTAGCATTTTTTGTTAGTTGAGTGACGGTAAGGACTTAAATGTCACACGTTAATTGGTTTAGAGATTAAAAGTAGTAAAAATAAAACGTAAAAACTAAAATAGAAATCAGATCAAAATATAGACACTAAAAGTGCATTTACCCCTTCTTTTTTTTCACATAACCACATTCAACGTTTCTTTGTGACGTGCTTGACAGGTCTTGCAAGTCACACGTGGCCACCTTCATTATTCAATCTATCGTATTCCTATGAATAAATTTATAACATAGTTGGGAAAAAAAAAATCAATGCTCAAGTTGAATATTAGCAATTTTTGTTTTAGCTAAGTGGTACAATTGGGTTTTTTTTTTGGGTGTGAATACAGACTAAGTTTGATTTCACTGCTTAGGTGCCCGGGGAAAAGCACATATTTATAATAAGGTAGGGAAGAACAAACTAGATACAGAGACTTGAGGGATTATAGAAATATCTTTTTTTTTTCTTCCCTATTTTCTTTTTTTTCCCCTCCACTTAATTAATAAGGGACATTTGACAATAAACAAAAGGGAGGAAACTTCCCCCATCGACCTCATTCAATATTGAACAAATGTTTATTTTTTTCAGACTCTTCCTTTTTTTTCTTTTTTTTTTTAGTTTATTGAAAGTGAATTATGATAAATTTACCATTAGATTGAATTTTCTTATTATATCTTCTATGTTTGTAAATTTTCAAAAAAATCAAATATCGATAGCTATGTCATCAAAAAAATATCGAAATTTATGTTTTTGTAGTTTTAAACTATGCATACAAAATAAGTTTATGGATCAGATAGTAAATAATATTAAATTTAAAAGAAATTTGACATGCATATTAAGAATATAAAAAACATTTAATCCAATTGTTAGATTTTCAAAATATGCAGTCATGCTAATTTTTTAGTGAGAGTTTAAAGCATTTTTCTTTAAACTAGTGTAGAAAGAAACTTTATCCTTCAATATTTTCCAAAGTTTCTAATCCTACACAATTTTAGAACTTAGAAGTCAAATGTACAAAATACTATGTTCCATTGAATTTCTTTTAGTAATTTTATAATTTGTTGAAGTGGGGGATTAAAAATTATAGAAAAAAACGTGATCATTTGTCTTAAATGTTATAAAAAGTGATGGATCACTTATAGTAGATCATTTCATCATGTGGTAAAATTGTGTGAGATTGCAAATTGGGTGGGTCTTAAATTTATTGAAAAATATAGTTATTGTACATACGATTTATTTGGTTTTTATGTGGAAGAGAGTTATTGTTTTTTTTTTCCTTTGCTGATTAAGAAAAGGTGGAATAGTGGGAACAATTCACTTTCTACCATGTAGAGTTAATCTCCCACTCTAAATAACCTTGTTAACTCTAGTACTAATATTTTCTGCGTCTCGAATCTTAAGATTAGATGGACGAGATACTTGATCACTTAACTCTTATAAATAATAAATAAATAAAAATGAATCTTGGAAGCAAGTGTGTAAAAATATGTGTTGATAAACAATTTTTGTTGTTTAAACACCATTACTAAACAGGACCTAACTTTATATGAGAGTTATGATTGAATTGCAAAAGATTGTTGGACTTCTGATCAGCCCTTGTCAAATTACATGGGTCACTGTCAAGGTATAGACAACCTAAAGCAATTTGTAGCTCACATAGTCGCGGTTAAAAATAGTCCCACGCACAGTGAGTCGTGTTATAATTCCACAAGACGTGCACAACGGATTGAAGGGTCTCTAGTATCCACATGACCACATATTCATTGTCAATGATATTCCAATGAATCCAATCCATTGTATTCCTATGAAGAAATTTCTACCTAGCAGGAAAAAAAATGATGCTTCAATTATAAAGCAATTATCATTTTGATTTTTTTTTTAATAAGAATAGATTTTCATATTTGAGTTTACTTAACTTGAGCTCCCTTTTTTTTTTTTAATATTAAGTATTTTAACATAAACTGAGAAAGGAGAGAATGTCCTGTAGAAGCTGACAGGCTTAAAATACTTAACGTGAGCTAGATAGGCCTTTAGGACTTTCCAATTATAAAGCAATTATCACTTAGTTTAGGTTTTGAATAAAAAATGCATTAACTTTTTTGAGAGAGGTCCAATTTTTTGAAAACATAACCAAGTTACTTCTTCCAAAAATAACTAATGCTTAACAAATGCTAAACACATTTATTATTTTTTCCCCCTTAAAAAAACTCATGGCTTAGGACTTTAAGCATGCTTAGTATAAAGAATTTGATTGAATCCTTAATTAATTGCACTATAAGGGTTTTTATTTTTATTTTTTTTAGTTACAAAGTGAAATAAGAGATTTGAATTCTGAATATTTTTATTGAAAATAACAAAAAATTCTATATAAGAGGTGAATTTTATTTTCATAGCATAGTGACTCAAAACTACCTGATGTTCAAAAAATAAGAAAATAATATAGACTATTTGATACTAATCGTAGTATTTTAGAGCTAATTTCATCCCTAATATATTGGGTGCTGTTCTGTCAAAACAGAGGGTTTGATTTCACTGCTTAAGTGCTCAAACTAAAGCACATGTATAATTAAGAAGGTAGCGAAGAACAAACCACTTGGGAACTTGAGCAATGCGGTACACATCATACCTAATTTTTGGGATTAGGAGGACTAGAAGGATTATAGTGATTTTTTTCTTCTTCTATTTATAAGGGACATTTGATAAATAAAATAATGTGGATGAGCCTTCCTATCTACCTCGATCAATATTTTCTAAAGCTTGTAACCCTGCTCAATTTTAGAAGTCAAATATACCAAACGTGAAGTTAACACCAATTTTTATAACATGTTAAAGTGGTTGATAGTAAGTTATACAAAAAAGTGGTGATTTTATATAAAAAAGTGAATAGAAAGTATCCATCACTCATATAGTGTATGACTTCCCTGTATTATGAAATTGTGTATGATATTGACATGTCTTAGATTTATAGAAATAGTTATGGTACATGTATATTTATTTGGCATTTATGTGTAAGAGTTATCTAATCTACTATTGTCAGATTACATAAGGTCACGTTACTAACTATGTGAGAATGAAAGAGGTAAAGCCCACAGCTGACCCTTGACCCTTGTGACTAAAAATGGTCGCACGTACAAGGGGTCGTGTTCTAATTCTACAAGACTTGTATGACAGATTGATGGGTCTCTCAAGTCCCACATTGATTATTCTACATTTTCATTGCCTGCAATATTCTGTATTCCTAGGCAGAAATTTCAAACATAGGAGGAAAGATATTTATGCTCCATTTGACTATTATCGGCATGTAGGGGTGAAATTAGGAATTTTTGCTTGAGGGGACAACTTCTATTCTTAAAAGTTATATCTTAAAAAATGTTTAATAGTTATAAATACTAGCTGGTAACCCCATATATATACATAAATACACTTAAAGATATATAATAAAATGCATAATATAATTCCTATATATATAATTTAAATACTATTGATAATCATTTTTATATTTTGTTAACTCTTTAAAAAATTTTGTAAAGATATTATTAAGTATAAAATGTAAATTGTCCATATTAAAAAAATAAATATTGTGAAGCACTTTTTTTTTTAACAATTCATTTATTCTAGACTCTTTGGTTTGTCTACTTAATATCTCACTTGGATGAATATTTATGACGACGTCCCACATTTGATTCTAAAATTAAGAAATAAAACTCTTTAAGAATAAATAATTTAGGATATATGACGCAAAATTGAAATTCTAATTTGAAATTTTAATTTGAGTTTCTCTCAGTTTCACCTATTATTATATCTATAGATTAAAAGATTTAAAAAAAATTATATCAATTAATAGTCTTTATTAATTCTAGCCTTTAAGCTGTTTTAAAATATAAGAATTCCCTCAATGCTTTTTAGTGAAATTGTCAAATGTGTGACCATTTATTCTACAAGCCTTAAACCTATTTTATGGAAAAACCCTCAATGCTCTACTTCATTACAAGAATTGGATATGAACCAATAGAAATCTGAAATTTTAATTTTAAGAAATAAACAGCCTTTTTTTTCCCTTCTCTTATTTGGTCATGCAAAGGATATGCTTCAAAGTTCAAGCTTGTATGTTTTAAATTCTATCACAGATATTAAATAGTCAATACCACTCGTATATTGAATTCAAGAGTAGAAACATAAGAGAGTTTTATCGTAAAATTTTGACAAATGTTATGTCTACAATATTTTTACAACAATTCTTAGGTGGTAAGTTGCTGTTAGTTTTAATTGAACTCATCATTGAAATAAATCCAGTAACAACAGCCAATAACAACCTAGATGCCTTATGAAAATGTTTACAACATAGCATTTCTGTAAAAAGTATTCACATTGAGAAAATATGCATGAGGTTTAATGTGATGGGAATTTGGAACTGCTTTAATTAATCGACAAGTATTTTAAATTGTTTCAAGTTTCAACAAGTCAGCTTTAGAGCTGAGACCATGCACAGTTGCATGCATGAGTATTCTTAGGGGATGTGGTGAGACCATTTGAGTATTGATTTTCTAAACCACACCAAAAATGATTATGAATTCATATTTTGTATGCATGCAACTGCTTTCGCAAATAAGGATAATAATTTGTTAGGAAATATATTGGGGAACCAACTATCATCATCCTTAATCAAGCCCTAAAGCAGGGGATGGGTTGGAGTTTCTAAGTTGTACAAAAGGAAGCCTATTGATCAAGTGTCAAGACATTGATGGTTTTTTCTATTTCTTTTTTAAGTTTTAAATTCAAGAAATGCAAAGATGATTTATTTATATACATTCTTCTCACTTCCGAGGTACCATATTTTGTGTTTTTCTTGAATTGGAAATTGATCAAATTCTTCATTAGGATTAAGGTTGCGTTTGGCATTTTCTGCAGTTTTTTAACTATTTAGCTTATTTTTGCTACTATTCATCTTATTTTTGTTACTATTCATGAGTTTTATTGCACTTTTTGGTACAAATTCATGAGTCCTCCTGTACTATTTCAGGTAACTTTTAGTTTTATCTATTGTACCTTCAACAAAAGTTTTTAATTTTAACTAAATAAGCTATTCTCAAACACACTCTAAATATTACAAATTAAATATGTATTTAGTGTTGCATTATTTTTTCCAAAATAATAAAAAACAGTTTTCCTTTGTCGCTTACATAGTCACAGATCTAAATATCTAATTAAAAATGGTGCCGTGGTCAAGGGGTTTTGTTCTACATGGCCACATTCAATGTTCCTTTGTGACGTGCTTGATGGATTGACGGGTCTCGTAAGTAACACATGGCCACATTCATTATTCAATCCATCATATTCCTATGAAGAAATTTCTAACATAGTTGGAAAAAAAAAATCAGTGCTCAAAATGAATATTAACAATTTTTGTTTTTGCTAAATGGTACAATAGGGTGTTTTTTTATTTTCATTTTTTGGTGAAGACAGACTGAGTTTGATTTCACTGCTTAGGCACTCAGGAAAAAGCACATATTTATAATAATGTAGGCAAGAACAAAGTGGCTACAAGGACTTGAGGGATTATAGAAATATCTTCTTCTTCTTCTTTTTTTCCTTTCCTTTTCTTTCCTATTTTTTTTCCCTCCACTTAATAAGGGACATTTGACAAAAAAAGAAGAAGAAGAAAGAAACCAAAGGGAGGAGACTTCCCCAATCGACCTCATTCAATATTGGACATTTTTTTTTTTTCAGACTCTTCCTATTTTTTATTTTATTTTTTTATTGAAAGTGAACTATGATAAATTTTCCAATAGATTGAATTTTCTTATTATATCCTCTATGTTTGCAAATTTTTAAGAAAATCAAATATCGATAGTTATGTCATCAAGAAAATATCTAAATTCATGTTTTTGTAGTTTTAAACTATGCATAAGAAATAAGTTTATGGATCAAATAGTAAATAATATTAAATTTAAAAGAAATTTGACATGCATATTAAGAAGATAAAGAACATTTAATCCAATTGTTAGATTTTTAAAATATGCAGTTGTGGGGTACAAGAATTCCATGTAAGGTAACCACACCACGTGTCATACCATGGCTGAGAAGGACTATTATCCTGCCGAGGAGGTCATGCCCTCGAATTTTAGAATCACGTCATTAATACGTCATCAAAGGAGGCCTTACTGTACAGAAAAAGTTTTGGAAAAGGGGCTAGCACTGACGTGATTGAAGAACTGGTGGTTGCCACCACATTTAATGCATCCCACCAAACCTCTTGACTACATTTATGTGGAGAAGACCCCTGAACAGTACCACCTTGACTGTTGTGACTCACAAGGGGATTAAGAAGGTGGCTGATGGGACGTGATCCTCTAGGGAGGGCTATATAATGTGAGGAAACCACTAGGGACAAGGGATCGAAAAAAGGAGAGAAAAATACTGTAGCACCAGAAACAAGACTAGTAACCAAAACTCAAAAGAATAGGAGATATATATAAGATTTAGTCTCCTCGAATTGTGTCGAGGACGGTTTACTTCATGCAAAGCAATTTTGATTCTTGTTTTTCTTTTCACCTGGGCTCTCCATTGCTATGTGATTCATTAGAGCTTAGTTTTTCAGGCCACTCTTTATAAATTTATTGTATTGGGCTTTTTGGGCCAAGGTTCTATTTCCCTTTAGGCTTGAGAACCAAATCCAGTTCTTACAGTAGTCATATTAATTTTTTAGTAAGTGTTTAAGGCATTTTTCTTTAAACTAGTTTAGAAAAAAACTTTGTTCACCAATATTTTCCAAAGCTTCTAACCCTACTCAATTTTAGAACTTAGAAGTCAAATGCACGAAATACTATGTTCCATTGAATTTTCTTTTAGCAAGTAATTTTATAATTTGTTGAAGTGGGGGATTAAAAATAATAGAAAAAACGTGGTCATTCATCTAAAATGTTATAAAAAGTTATGGATCACTTATAGTAGATCATTTCATCATGTGGTAAAATTGTATGAGATTGCAAATTGGGTGGGTCTTAAATTTATTGAAAAATATAGTTATTGTACATACCATTTATTTGGTTCTTATGTGTAAGAGAGTTATTGTTTTTTCCTTTGCTTATTAATTAGAAAAGGTGGAATAGTGGGAACAATTCACTTTCTACCATAATGAGTTAAACTCCCACTCTAAATAACCTTGTTAACTCTAGTTCTAATATTTTCCACGTCTCAAATCTAAGTGCTAAGATTAGATGGACGAGATACTTGATCACTTAGCTCTTATAAATAATAAATAAATAAAAGTGAAATCTTGGAAGCAGGTAAGTTCCGTGTGGGAGAGTTTTGGTTGAATTGCAAGAGATTGATGGACTTCTGACCAGCCCTTGTCAAATTACATGGGTCACTGTCAAGGTATAGACAACCCAAAACAATTTGTCGCTCACATAGGGCCAATTTGGTACTGTTATTTAAACAATAGTTTTTGTTATTTAAATACCACAACATGTATTTCCGGGAGCGTAATTATGTGCAAAGGTGGGGGGTCATGGCCTTCCCCAAAATTTTGAAAAAATATATAATTATTTTAATGTTTTCAAAATTTATTCTAAAAAATAAGAGCCCCCCCCCCCCCCCCCCAATATTAGATTTAGTCCAATGATGCTCTTAAAATAATAATTGGCCTAATAGTTATAGAGACGTAACTTTATTTTTTGCAATTCTATTTGTTATTGTAAAATTGTGCTCTTATATCTGTTAAATATTTGATAAAGTTTGGCACCAAATATGTTTGAATCTATATCTTTTTCAACCCGTTATGTAGCAATTAACAAGTCATTGACTTATTAAAAAAATATTATTACTAAAACTACACATGAAATGTCTCTTTAGTTACCACATAAAGGGTTAGAGCAAAATAACTTCAAATATTTTTAGAGCTTAACTTATTCCTCCACGTTTTGGATCATTTATGTTTTTGAAAATTTCATTAGTTCAATTGAAATTTTTTTTTTACTTACTTTAGTATAAAATTTGATAATTTGTATCGAAAATGAAACTTTTAAAAAATTTCACTATAAAATGGTAAAAATGAATTTTATTTTATGAAAGATTGCCATCAACTATAATTTTGATTGAAAATACTAAGTTTTTTTTTTTTTTTTTGGTGTGTGTATATATATAACTTATCAAATAAAAAAGTGTGTGTATATAATAAAAAAAAACGAGTGCATATATGTGTACGTGGAGGTTGTCTTGATAAATATATTAGTGCTGCAACTTGGCTCCCAAACAAAAATTCCTAGTTATGCCCTTGCGTGTTTCCATAACACTTTTTCACCCACACATATTTCCACAACACTTAAAAACCTTTACTAAAAATCTTATACTAAACGGGCCATAGTCAGTGTTAAAAATAGTCCCACCTATAACAGTGAGTTGTGTTCTAATTCCACAAGACGTACACAACAAATTGAAGGGTTTGCAGTATCCACATGACCACATAATTCGTTTTTCTAAATTCTCATTGCCAATGATATTCCAATGAAATTGTGTATGAAATTGACGTGTCTTAGATTTATAAAAATAGTTATGGGACATATATATTTGTTTGGCTTTTATGTGTAAGAGTAATTTGATCTGCCATTGTCAGATTACATAAAGTGACCTTACTATCTATGAGAATGAATGAGGCAAAGTCCACATCTGACCCTTGACCCTTGTGACTAAAAATGGTCCCACGTTCAAGACGTGTATGACAAATCTCTCAAGTCCCACATTGATTATTCTACATTTTGATTGCCTACAATATTCCAATCCATCGTATTCCTAGGAAGAAATTTCAAACATAGGAGGAAAGATATTTATGCTCCAATTGACTATTATCGGCATGTAGGGGTGAAATTAGGAATTTTTGCTTGAGGGGACAACGTCTATTTTTAAAAGTTATATCTTAAAAGATGTTTAATAGTTCTAAATATTAAAAGATTTTTAAAAAATTATGTCAATTAATAGTTTTTATTAACATTAGCCTTTAAGCTGTTTTAAAATATAAGAATTCCCTTAATACTTTTTAGTGAAATTGTCAAATGTGTGACCATTTATTCTACAAGCCTTAAACCTATTTTATGGAAAAACCCTCAATCCTCTATTTCATTACAAGAATTTGATATGAACCAATAGAAATCTGAAATTTTAATTTTGAGAAATAAAAAGTCTTTCTTTTATTTTAAATTGTTTCTAGTTTCAACAAGTCGGCTCTAGAGTTGAGATCGTGCACAGTTGCATGCATGAGTATTCTTAGGGGATGCATTGGCATGGTGAGACCATTTTAGTATTAATTTTCTAAACCACACCAAAAAAGATTATGAATTCATATTTGGTATGCATGCAACTGCTTTCGCAAATAAGGATAATAATTTATTAGGAACAATATAGGGAACCAACCAAGATTGTCAAAATCGGGATCTCACGTAAGATCGTGAGAGGTAGGTGGGATCGTAAATTATAATCAGCAATAAAACTTTTTGAATGGTAGGTCCTAATAATTAAATTCATGGTGGGACTCATCATTCATGTGAGAGGGGGGAGTACGTATTTATGGTACTCCGAGAGTACCTAATAATTTTCCATAGAAATATGACAACGGCGACAAGCCCTAGTCCTAAAATTTTCGTATATGCCATCATCAAATTAAAAGACTAATTAGGTCGATCTCATCATCATTTCAATTTTGCGCCATGTGTCCTAAATTATTTATTTTTAAAGAGTTTTATTTCTTAATTTTAGAATCAAATGTGGTACCACATCATAAATATTCATTCAAGTGAGTTATTAAGTACAAAAACCAAAAAGTCTAGAATAAATGAATCGTAAAAAAAAAAAAAAAAAAAATCTTCACAATAATTTATTATTTAAAAAAATGGACAATTTACATTTTATACCCAATAATATCCTTACAAATTTTTTTAAAAAGTTAACAAAATATAAAAATGACTATCAATAGTATTTTAGTTATATATATAGAAATTATATTATGCATCTTATTGTTTATTTTTAAATGTATCCATGCATATGCATGGTGTTACAAGCTAGTACATAATAATATAAACAACACCGTTGTTTTGGGGGTAGAAACTAAATGTATCTTCCACTATAAAAGTTATAAACCAATGAGGGGACAGAATTGTGAGCACTGAATAAGTTGGGCAACATTCAAGTATCGAAGCTAATAATGTCTTCCATTATAGAAGCTATAAGAAAGATATGGCATATATACATAATAATATAAACAACACCATTGTTTTGGGGGTAGAAACTAAATGTATCTTCCACTATAAAAGTTATAAACCAGTGAGGGGACAGAATTGTGAGCACTGAATAAGTTGGGCAACATTCAAGTATCGAAGCTAATAAAGTCTTCCATATAGAAGCTATAAGAAAGATATGGCATATACTCATATATGAGTATAGAATAAGTTTGATAAATTCAACATTTCTCTTTCAAGAATCGTGTTTGACAAGCCCTTTTCATTCGCTTTGGGAACTGCTAGAAGTGCTGCCTTTGGTTCAGTCCAAATAGACACGATCAATCTACATTCAAGAGCTATGTGCATGAAAATCACCCCAAGATTTTGGTAAGATTTGTAAAATAATACTTTTAATATTATTTATTTACTTAAATTGGCATTGCCCTGCAATTATTTGGAAACTTGGCTTCTTTTTAAAATCGTATTTTGGGAGACCCGATTTCAACTGATTTTAATGTATTTTAACTTTTAAGTGTAATTTTGTTTAGCAGAATATTTTAATACTTTAAGCGTGTTCACTTAATCTCAAATACTTTGGACTTCCCCTAATCTCTTCAAAGTTGTTGCTGGATAAATTAAATTGGTCAGCTTAAATGTTGTCGCTGGAAGAGTGCAACTAATTCAATCAATGCTATGTGGCATTCGAGTTTCATAGACAAGTTCCTTCATTTTCGGTCAATTTTGGTCCAATTCATTCCAATTTTGGTTCACTTCAATCCACTTCCATCCACTTCGTTCTAATTCACAGCTGACCATTCATTGGTTTTTTTCTTGAATTGGAAAATGATCAATTTCTTCATTAAAATTAAGCGTCCAAATTTGGTAAGGATGGAGTCTAAAATCCATGTTTTACACCATCCAATAAGAGATTGCCACATCAGCATTTTACTTAAAATTCAATACATTCTACAACACCTAATAATATCTCAATAACTCCTAATTTGGTTGGATTTATATATGGGTATTAGAATTGATTGGGTGTGATTGTACTTATTCTTAAATATATGATAAGATGATGTGATATGTTGAAATTGGAAGGGTAAAACATGAGTTTTACACTATAGCCTTACAAAAATTAATCTCTAAAATTAATTATTAGAAATTTAAATATACATCTAATGTTGCTTTATTCAAATTTTAAAATAACGTTATAATGTGTATACTGTTAAATTCATAAAATATAATGTGAAATGGACTCTCCCTTTTTATTTAAGTATACTTCAAAAGATATTATTTGAAAAGCCAAAAAAAAGAAGAAGGGATCTCTTTAAACATAAAAAGGCTCTCATTACAAGATCTATAAGCAACTATTGGATGCTTCTTAATAACCTTGATGGTATGATCTTGCCTAAACTTATCGCTTTTTTTGTTTGTAATCATCAAATTTTGGGTGACAAACATATGATTTAGTGCTAAAATTTATAGTGACAAAGGAACTAATCATCAACAAACTAGAAGCCTTGTTGGCTAGCTCTTGGTGCTATCTGAGGCTCCAAGATGTAACACTGCTTTGTAAAAATGAAAGCAAACAAAAGAAAGAAGACAACAATTTTAATGTGGTTTGGCCATAAAAGCCCACATCCACAAAGTCTCTATTACTTTCCTTTTTTCAGTGAAAAAAAATCTGTTATAGAGCTTTGTTTATATATACAACTTTGGGGTATATAATCCCTATACTAAGTCAATCTATATTCATGAAGGCGAGGTCTCCATCCGGGCGAATCATTAACGTACTTCACCCCACTGTATACTCCACTAGATCAAGTATTGATGCAGACCAGGGACGTCTCCACACTTAATTGGCCAGAAATGCTAAAAGGAGACCCAGACAAGCGATCCAAGGAAAAATATTGCCGATTCCATTGTGACCACGGACACGAAACCTCAAAATGCTACGAGATGAAAAGTCAAATCAAAGTCCTTATTAGAAAGGGGAAGTTGTAGCAATTTTCAAAGGTGGACCTGGGATACAACCTTTACAAGGACCAAAGCAACTAGGTAGAGTAGAAGAGCGGCCTAGAGCAACCTTTGGAGAGATAAGAATGATCACATGAGGCATTGCAAGATTGATGGCAGAGTGGAAGAGCGACTTAGAGCACCCATTGAAGACCAAAGATAGATGGTAGAACTGATGGAGGAACCAGAATATGTCACTTTGGACAACAACCACCCGACAAGAGACACTTGACGAGTAGAAGCTACCTTACCCTTGGAACGCCAAACACTTTACTATCGGTAGTTCACTCATTCAACCATGTTTACATTTATTTTGCTTGCATTTCCTTTTCATACATTGCTTATAAGTGTCATGTTTTGACGCAACTTATAGTATGATGTTATTTGCTTATTTGAGACTTAACTTACTTCTTGTGAGCTTACCATTTGAATAAAAACATTTTCTCCACTTCTAATGCTTGGGTAGAAGGAACTGAACAACCAAAGTCGTCTATAGGTGGATGGTCTAAACACAAAAGTTGCCTACGTGTGGACGAATGTCCAAAGCCGCCTATGGGTGGATGAATGACCAAAGTCCCCTATGGGTGGACGGTCTAAACAAAGGTCGCCTATGGGTGGATGGTCTAAACAAAAGTCACCTACGGGTGGACGATCTAAACACAAAGTCACCTACGGGTAGACGTACAACCAAAGTTTCCTATGGATGGACGGTCTAACACAAAGTCGCTTATGGGTGGACGGACGACCAAAGTCGCCTATGGGTGGATGGTTCAAACACAAAGTCACTTACACGTGGACAGAAGACCAAAGTCGCCTACGGGTAGACGAACGACTAAAGTTGCCTACGGGTGGATGGTCTAAATACAAAGTCGCCTATAGGTGGACGGATGACCAAAATTGCCTACGGGTAGAGGATCCAAACACAAAGTCACCTATGGGTGGATGGACGACCAAAGTTGCCTACAGGTGGACGATCTAAACATAAAATAAAGGTGTACATGATCGTTGGCAAGATAATCAATCACCTCATAAAGCCACTAAAGGCGTTACAAGAGCCATTGAAACGACCATTGATGCCTTCCAACGGTTAGAGAAGTCGGAGATCTACATATATCATCTCAAAACTTTAAAAAAAAAAGCACAATGGCTGACACCACGACGGTGACTAGAAGGAGAGAAACATCATTGTTATTTTCTTGTAGGTCTCAGACTCATTCATGTCGGATTCTGCCTGAATAAACCTATCGACTGACGAATTTGACTTCATCACCTTCCATACTCCAATCGCGTCCGTAAAGACGATGGCAGGAATAGGGGGGCAACTAAAGAGGAAAAAACTCACCCTCATCCATCATATAGCAAAAGAGGAAAAGTTTAGCATCGTCCATCTAGCAACAACGTCCATATAATGAATGACTGCAACATACATTAAATGAGTTTCCCATAAATAACATAAGATAGGTAAAAGCATAACCAACGAACCAACAAGCAATAGACCATTGAAGTCTATAACGCCTCCACATTCATTATTGATGAATGTTAATTTATCAAGATTATCTATCTCTCGACGGACGAATTAAATGCTATTCAATGCAAGGCGTAACGTACAAACATCAATGACAGACAAAGCCATAAAAGACATTCAATGCCCTAGGCAGCCAAGGAGTAATAAACAGGCACCAACGGACGAATAGCCGTTGGCAGAAAATAAAAACCAGTCATTAATACCAACAACTTCATATCTCATAAATGAAGATATTTATTCAGACAATGAAGACAAAGGCTATAAAATCCCACACAAACCAAAGGCAAAGAGGTACACAACTCTCATCCCAAAAAAACTATTTCCAAGTTGAATTCTCTTGCCATATACTACAGTTGAATTTCATTCTAACTTAATCATTGGAGGGTGTTTGGCAAACACCACACCAGTGTATCCATAATTCTCTATTTCATATCTTATTGCAAGTTCGTCTTTGGACGAATCCAATGCTTTCGTCCATCTGTATTGATAAGGAGTTCAACTGATAATTTTCAGCACCAAAAGCTATAAAGCCAGAAAAGAACAGCAACAAAAGGTTCGTCTCTGGACGAAGTCAGCGCCTTCGTCTATCTATATTGATGAGGAGTTCAACTGGCGATTTTTTGGCATCATCAGTGTATATAAATTTTGTCCCTCTAAAGTCAAATCCTGGCTCTTCCACTGCTAGGGATATAAGGCTTTAGTCATCAGGCCATCATCACAAGATATTTAAAAAGTAATTGCAACAAGAGAAACAGTAAAATAAAAAGGTACAAAGTTTTCTTTAGCAAATACCTAGTGTATCTTCCACTATAAAAGCTATAAACCAATGAGGGGAGAGAATAGTGAACACTGAATAAGTTGGGCAACATTCAAGTATCGAATCTAATAATGTCTTCCATTACAAAAGCTATAAGATATACTCATATGTGAGTATAGAATAAGTTTGATAAAATTCAACATTTTTCCTTCAAGAATCGTGTTTGACAAGCTCGTTTCATTCACTTTGGGAACTTCTAAATGTCCTGCCTTTGGTTCAGTCCGAAGAGACGCATCTAAATTCAAGCTTGGGGATCATGGCTAGAGACGCATCTAAATTCAATCATGATCGTAACAAACTTTTGGGGATTATGGTCAATCTGATTGTCTTTAATTAATAAGACCGTGTAATAGACGCTAGATGGTGGCCCTGTCAACTTTATAAATAATATGACCATGTGATGATTATTATGAGCATTAGTATTGGACTAGCTACTAACTTTTAAAATAATAATAATAACTACCACAACCCATGATCAGATTGGAACCCACCAAGCCAATCACCACAACCCGATCAATGACCCACTATCACAATCTGATCAACCCAACCCACCACCACAACCCAATTAGAGAGAGGAGAGGAGAAGAAAAAAAATGAGAGTCAAAGAGAGGAGAGAGAGGGAAGAAAACAAATAGCATCACTCTTTGAATGGAAGGAATTTTTTTGCTCTTTGGTATGCTAAAATAGCATTTTAGGTGTTTTAGCACACCCAATACTAATGCTCTTAACTTTAGGTAACATCATTATATTTTCAATTATATTGTTTAATTAGAGTTGCCAATTTTTGGCAATCAATATGGAGCGGGCTAGCTGATTGTACAATGGTTGTGTTCAAGGGAAATTATTTTTGCTGGTCGCTTTTTGAATGATTGGTTGAAGTTGAAACCCAAGAGTGAATCTTTTTGTTTTTCTTTTTCATTTTCTATTTTTGGGATGAACCCATGTTTGAAAAATCTTTTTATTTTTATTGAACACTATCTAATCGAGCATTCCCATCCATCCGGGGAGCTAAAAATGCAAAATAGCTCTCATTATTTACAAAAATGCACAAAACACATTTCACATTTGGGAATGGAAAAATTTTACATCCTGCTACAGTTTGATCTATAGCAAGATGTGTGGGTTAAGATTGGGGCGGAGCCAAAATTTTAGTTCAACTGTAATAAGTAAAAATTTACTAATTCAACTATTGTGAAAATTATTGTATTTCTTACCATTTAAATAAATTAAATAAAAAATAAAAGGCAAAAGTGTTATGAGTCTGTGACAGTATATTAGTAAGAAAGTGAAAAAGTGGGACAAGCCAAAGCTAAAATTTCTTTTGACTTGTTAACTTTGTTGTGTCCAGATCAAAAATAAAAAGATTTTGATATATCAGGTAACTCCTTGCTCTCTTTGTTACAGTGCCATGTTCTTTGCTTTTTTTAAGGAAGGCTGTGTCAATTTTTGGTTCTTTTTACTGAGTGTTGTTTTGTTTTGTTTTTTTTTTCCTATGTTAATGAATCAGAGGGGGCAAACTTTTCTCATAGCCTATAGCTAAGAAAGTTTCAGAGGAGTCAGGGGGCAGTTGCCCTCTTTGGACCCCCCCGGCTCCCGCCCCTTGAGATCATGGTTTTTTTTTTTTTTTTTGATACTCATGTTAAGCATAGGAAAACTAGCATCCTGTACAAAGATATACAGAATAAAAAAAAAAGAAAAGATAAACGACTATGTCGTACAGTTGATTGAGTTCATACGACATGTCAGTTAACAACTATCTTATAAGTGTTCGAATTATCCTACAAGTCGTTGGTTCTGGTTTTTTGCTAATGTGTTGTCGTTTTGCATGAAGTCAGTTACTTAATTAGCCACGTGTACGTATTAGATTGGTTCATGTTTCATCCTAGGTATGGCAAAGTAGCTTTTTCACATCCATGTTTGAGAACTCTATACAATTTAGGCAGCAGGTGCTTTAATAATTCAATGAGCTCTCTGGCCTGACCATGAATCCATCAAAAATTGAGGTTTTATTCAGTTCCAAGAGAGATCAAACAGAAAAATATAAGCATTCAAAACTTCAAAGAATGTTCTCTTCATGTCAAATATTTTGGCATTCCCCTCATCTCTTATTCAGAGGTTATTTTTGGATAAAATTGCTGCAAGGATTAATAAATCATTGTTCCTAGAAATGCTTTTATTCTATAAGCTGGAAAGGAGATATACTTACTGTGGCTTCCGCAAAAACCAGATGGAGTGTAGAAATCATTTATTTTTCTAATGCTCCTCTAAGAGGTTATGGAAGCTGGTTTCTTGGCTGTGTTTGAGGCAGTGTGTAACCTTAGGCTTTGATTGGGATGAAGTTATCAAATAGTATATTGGGCAGCTGAATGGTAAAATTTCTTCTTGGCTTAATAATATTCTCTTATTCATACAAAAAAGAAAAATGATAGTCCTTAAGCTTCTCATATTGAATAAAGCACAAGAAATAAGAAATACAAGAGAAACTAATACATGATTGCTAAAAGAAACAGCAGAGGCGCTACAAGTCTGATTATTTTGCTCCAAAATTATACAAAATCAAAACCTCAGCAAGCCATGATGGCACTTCCAGATAGAGTCATCGGCCCTCTCTACCTACAATGAAGGAAGAAAATTATCTCTCTAAATGGTTGAGTTGAGAGAAATCATTTCAATGTATGGGAAGAAAATGTTAGACAGTTAAGATTACAAACAAAATAGATCGATGTTATGTGGGGAATGAGGTTTTCCCATAAAAAGTGAGGAATTGAGAAAAAAAAAATTGCCTCCCAAAGCTTAAAGCAAGTGTCCATTTTAGTATTGCTACCTAGAGGATTCATTATAATACAAGAAGGGTCAGTTGTCAAATCCCAAACTCAATAAATATTTTGTTGGAATTGTTATCCAATTAAACGTTAGATAGTTAAATCTTGAGATTACAAACAAGAAAACCATTCCCAGTAAATTAGTTAAACCTTGTAGCCATTAAATTTCCTTGGAGTAATTTAAGCCTATGTCTACATGTAACTCATCAAAGGCTTCTCCAACAAAAGTACCAAGTAGTGCAAGTCCAATGCCAAAAATCTTAACCACTCCAATGGTGGAAATCACCAAATCAAAAATAGCTTAAAGGCCCTTTTGGGGAAAAAAAATTATAATAATAATTGGTTTTGAACAAAAAAAAAATTGAAGGGTAAGAAAAAGGATTTTTCCTAATCATAGAAAACATTTAGACTCATTCCAAATCATAAGAATAGTACAATAATCATGTTATCAAATTTCCGACATCTATATTTTCAATATTGCAAATAAAATGAACTAATGTGACAGCCACATGGCATTGTGCTGGCTATATGACCCCCCCCCCCCCCCCCCACCACCCCATAGGTTTGTAGTGGGTATTAGAGCAACTACTGTGTCATAAAACATTTACCTATAAGTTGAAGTCTTTCTTGGTGTATTCTAGGTCCGAGGAACTTTTCTCTAATCGAATGTAGCTGAGCTACAACATCACTAATGTTCATCCTCTAGAAACACCAATATAAAATATCAAAATCAAGCACTCTAGAATTTTGGGACTTCCAATTCGATTTTGATTGTGAGTATCATTTGTCCTTGTTTCCATATCTTCTTTTTCCAAACGAAGAGTAGGATCCACAATGTCAGTGGCTCATTCTGGTAAAACTCCTTTTACAAAATCATGAAGGTTCAAGTTATCATTGAACATGTTATTTGTGGGTCTCTTCCACGTGAATGTCTCCAGCAATAGCATACCATAACTATAAATATCACCATTGGTTGACACCTCGTTTCCGGTACCATATTCTGCAATTACACACAACATTTATAATGTGATTGATCTAGCTTCATATTAAATGTTAAGAATATAAAGTGAGAGAGAGAAAGATTGAATAGTTTATAAATTGATGTATATTCTATGTGTATAACACTGTACAATAAAGAGCTTTATATAGACAGTATGTGTAAAGTACAAATAATAAGAGTATACTATAAGTACTGTATACATAGCTAAGCCCGATGGGTTAGGCTAGACCAAGCTATATACTAACATTAAAAAATGGGAAATATATAATCTCACAAATTGCAAAGGAGCATATAACAAGAAAATGGTTATGCAAAGCGGAAAGTTTTTTTTATAAGAAATGCTCTATCTTCTACAAGACATTCTTCTTTGAGTTATATTTCATCCTTGAAAATACATTAAGAAATATTGTGAAAAGCTCAAAATTTAAAGTTAAGAAATGGTAAAGTTATTTACCTGGAGGAGCATAACTAATTGTCCCTCTTAATCCGATAGAGCTTGATTGATTAGTGAAACAGTCTTGGGTCGCCTCAAGAAGGAACCTTGCCAAGCAAAAGTCCCCCACATGTCCCATCATTTCATCTTCGAGAAGCACATTGCTAGACTTGAGGTCGCAATGAACAATTGGTGTGTGGCAATGATGATGAAGATATTCCAATGCATTTGCAACATCAATGGCAATATTAAGTCTTTGAAGAAGATTCAAATTCCTTTGTTCCATAGGAGACTCATTTGTTCTTGAAATTGGATGCAACCACTCATCTTGGTTGCCATTACTCATGAACTCATATACCAATGCTTTGAAATCGTGACCTTGATAGTCAACACCTGAACATGTTTAAGTACGTTTTCAAGATTTCGATGTCTAATATTTCGCAAAGCCTCACATTCAGAAATGAAACTCTTGGCAGCTCCATGGTGTAAAAGATTGAGCACCCTGACAGCAACTATATGTCTATCTTGATCAAGATTTCCTCTATGCACAGATTCAAAACTTCAATTAAATTAGTAGAGGAAAGGCATTTGTAGCTTTTAGGAGACTTTGGTAAGATACATTCAAAAGTAAATTTTGTGAATCATTTAAAGTACTTTCTCTTCTCTTTATTTTGAAAGAGAAGAGAAGTAGAAATGAAACCACCAAAGTTACTCCAAAAATTCCAGAAAGTATAGAGACAATTAGCTTCAAGGAATGAGTCAATTTCCTCTTCTTGGATTTATTGTATTTGCATACAAGAAGCTTGAACTTTGGCACTCCTCCACATAGCTCAGTGTTTCCCTTAATTGAAGTTGCACTTGTGTTCCTAACAACTTCCTCTATTGGTACCTCACCCTTAAAATGGTTATAAGACAAATTCAATAACGGCAAGAAGATAAAGCTCTCCAAAAATTTTGGAATATTATCAAAGAAATTGTTTTTAGAAAGATCTAAAATTTGAAGGCTCCTTAATGATTCCATAGATGAAGGAATGACCCCTTGGAAGAAGTTTCTTCTCATTGCAAGAATTTAAAGTTTTACACAACTACCAATATTCCCAGGAATTTTACCAAATATCATGTTTTCAGTAATTTTCAACTCTTGTAGATTTATGAAATTTCCTACTTCTGTGGGAAGGACACTAGTAAATTTATTGGCTGACAAATCCAGAAAAATTATTGAGAATGAGAGACTAAAGACTTGATATGATATGATATGGTACCATTGAGATTGTTACTTGCAAGATTCATATCAATCATATTTTGACACTTGCCAAGACTCAAAGGGATGCTTCCTTGAAGATTATTATCGTCTAAATGCAAGTTTATCAAAAGAGTTAAATTTCCAAAAGAGAAAGGAATGTTACCAAAGAAATTATTTTGAGATAAAGCCAAATATTGTAACCTTCGAAGTTTTCTAATTTTAGAAGGAATATTACCTAATAATTTACTATTCCACATCTCTAACATCTCCAAATTGATCAGATTTCCTATCCCAAGGTGAATGTTCCCATATATTTTATTATTATGTAGACTCAATATGGTGAGAGTAGTTGAGAAATTGACAATGCACTTGGGCAACTCTCTCCCAACGTTATTTGCTTGTATCTGCTCTACCTTGAGATATGTGGTATTTGTCAAAGAACAGAGAAAACTGAAGTCATTTGCCCCTCCATTTCCAAGCTTTTTGTAGGCCATGACAAGAGTTGAAACTTTGTTTAAATTCTCCAAAGAAGGAGCTTTTCCTCTTAGTTTATTTCCAAAAAATTCAAGTATTTTTAGATTTGAAGCATTAGATATTGAAATAGGGATAGGTCCAGTAAATTGGTTGTTGATAATGCTTAATAGTTCAATATTTGGTAGGGTGATATCTATATCTGATGGAAGATGCCCTTGGATTTGGTTGACTCCTACATCAAACGTTTTTTACGAAGACAAATTGAAGATTGAGGGATGAATTCTTCTAGAAAACCTATTTACACCAAAAAAATGTAAGTTTCGTCAGTTGGCCAAAAGAAGTAGGGATACTCCCACCCAAGTTATTATAAATTGTACCATACATTTATAGAGAGGATAAGTTGCCGAAAGAAGGTGGGATACTTCATGTCAAATTGTTTTTTTCAAAAGAAAAGAATTGGAGATTTGACAAAGTGCCAAGAGTTGCAGGGATTTCCCTATCCAAAAGGTTGCAACCAATATTAATGTATTTGAGGTTGGTGCATTGGGATAAATTTCTTGGAATTTTGCCACTAAGTGTGTTATTGTACAAATGTAGAATTTGCAATTTACGTAAAAAGTCAATTTCTGAAGGAATTTCATTATCAAAGCTGTTGTTTGAGTGTTAGATTCTTCAAAAAACTTAAATTACCAACATGTGGTGATATAGAGCCTACCAGTTTCGAAAATGGAAAATTCAACACAGTGACCCTCTGATGTCAGGGACCACAGGTGACCCCTCACCATTGACAAAAATGGATGCTGTCATTCCAAGAGCTCATAATCTGGAGAGGATCATCAGTGATCTTGGCTTTGAACTCAAGCAACGCTAACCGTTCTGTCTCATTATTCCCGCCAACAACAGAGGTGACTAACAAGCCCCACCACAAGACAAGAAGGATAAAAGCATGCATGTAAAAAGATGAGGATGATGAAGCTGAACTCATGTCGTAAAGCCCCATTCCCAGTCACGTAGCTTGGTACAAACTCTTTTATGTTTTTTGCTAAGAGCTACAATTGGGTGTCTTTTGTGAAAACAGTCTAGGTTTGATTTCGCTGCTTTGGTACTCAGGGAAAAGCACATATTTATAATAAGGGACTTGAGGGATTACAGAAATTTTTTTTAATTTTTTTTTTCTACCTATTTTCTTTTTTCCCCCTCCACTTAATAAGAGGCATTTGACAATAAAACAAAAGGTAGGAAACTTCCCCTATCGACCTCATTCAATATTAGACAAATGTTTTTTTTTTTTTCAGACTCTTCCTCTTTTTTTTTTTTGAAAGTGAATTATGATAAATTTACATTAAATTGAATTTTCTTATTATATCCTCTATATTTGCAAAAATTTAAGAAAATCAAATATTGATTGTTATGTCATCAAGCAAATATCTAAATTAATATTTTTGTAGTTTTAAATTATGTATAAAAAATAAGTTTAACATGCATGTTAAGAATATAAAGAACATTTAATCCAATTGTTAGATTTTCAAAATATGCAGTTATGTTAATTTTTTAGTGAGAGTTTAAAGCATTTTTCTCTAAACTAGTTTGAAAAGAAACTTTGTCCATCAATATTTATCAAAACTTGTAACCCTACTCAATTTTAGAACTTAGAAGTCAAATGTACGAAATACTATGTTCCACTTAATTTTCTTTTTACAGGTAACTTTATAATTTGTTGAAGTGGGGGATTAAAAGTAATAGAAAAATCGTGGTCATTCATCTTAAATGTTATAAAAAGTTATGGATCACTTGTAGTAGATCATTTCATCATGTGGTAAAATTGTGTGAGATTGCAAATTGGGTGGGTCTTCAATTTACTGAAAAATATAATTATTGTACATACGATTTATTTGGTTTTTATGTGTAAGAGAGTTTTTTTTTTTTTTTTCCTTTGCTTATTAAGAAAAGGTGGAATAGTGGGAACAATTCACACCACCACATATTCATTGCCAATGATATTCCAATGAATCCAATACATCGTATTAAGAAATTTCTAACGTAGCAGGAAAAAAAATGATGCTTCAATTCTAAAGCAATTATCATTTTGATTTTTTTAATAGGAATAGATTTGAATTCTGAATATTTTAATTGAAAATAACAAAAGATTCTAAAAAGTGGTGAATTTTATTTTCATAGCATAGTGACTCAAAATTACGTGATGTTCAAAAAATAAGAAAATAATATAGACTACATGATACTAATTGTAGTATTTTAGACCTAATTTCATCCCTAATATATTGGGTGCTCTTCTGTGAAAACAGAGGGTTTGATTTCACTGCTTAAGTGCTCAAATTAAAGCACATGTATAATTAAGAAGGTAGCGAAGGACAAACCACTTGGGAACTTGAGTGATGTGGTACACATCATACCTAATCCAAAAGATTAGGAGGACTGGATGGATTATAGTGATTTCTTTCTTTTCATGTTTTTTTTTCCTTCTCTTGACAAGGGACATTTGATTATAAAACAAAGTGGATGAGCCTTCCTATCTACCTCGTTCAATATTTTCTAAAGCTTGTAACCCTGCTCAATTCTAAAAGTCAAACATACCAAATGTGAGGTTGACACTAATTTTTATAACTTGTTAAAGTAGTTGATTGTAAGTAGTAAAAAAAAGTGGTAATTTTATATAAAAAGTAGATAAAAAGTATCTATCACTCATAGTGTACAGCTTCCCTATACTGCAAAATTGTGTATGAAATTGATGTGTCTTAGATTTATAGAAATAGTTATGGGACATATATATTTATTTGGCTTTTATGTGTAAGAATAATCTGATCTGCCATCGTCAGATTACACAAGGTCACCTTACTAACTATGAAAGTGAATGGGGCAAAGTGCACAATTGACCCTTGACCCTTGTGACTAAAAATGGTCCCATATACACGGGGTCGTGTTCTAATTCTACAAGACGTGCATGACGGATTGACGTGTCTCTCAAGTCCCACATTGATTATTCTACATTTTCATTGCCTACAATAGAAGGAAGAAATTTCTAACATAGGAGGAAAGATATTAATGCTCCAATTGATTATTATCGGCAGATGGGGGAAGTCAGGAATTTTTACTTGTGTGACAACTCTTAATTTAAAAGCTATATCTTAAAAAATGTTTAATAGTTATAAATATTATAAAGGATTTCTAAAAACTTTTGAGCCCTCATACTCTTGATTGTAATTCCACGTCTATTGGCAGGGACAACAATTAAGCAGAAGTGGAGGCTCATTAGGACTTGGGCTAGGTTTCCGATAAGAAACCCATTCACTTTTCTAAGAGAGGCCCAATATCTTGAAAACATAACTCCGTTACTTTTAAATTTTTTTATTTTTATTTTTACAAACCCCATTACTTCTTCCAAAACAAAACCCTAACTAAACACATTTATTATTTTTCCCCCCTAAAAACTAATGGCCTATGACTTTAAGCATGCTTTGTATATAAATTTGACTTTGCTTAATCACTTGCATAGTAGGATTTTTTTTTTTTTTTTTAAAATAGTTACAACGGATGAAAGATCTAGACTCTAGATATGTTCATTGAATACAAGTATACAACAAAAGATGCCAATAAACGGTGAATTTTATTTTCATGGCATTGTGACCCAAATTTACGTGACGTTCACCAAATAAGAAAATAATGAAGATAATATGATACTAATTGTGATACCAACTCTCCATACAAAATAATTAATAAAATAATGAAACCAACTTCAGTCAGAACATTACATAGTTTTGGGCCATTATGCCATTAAAATAAAATTCACCATAGTTTTGGGATACATAGTTGGGGCTAGGGGATTTACTGTGTAGTCGTTTTGTTTAAAGTCAATTAGGCTTGATTTTTACTATAATTTTGAGGATTTGGGGGTTTGATGATGATATTCCTGATTCCTTATTAGTTGAGCTGCAAGGTGAATGTGCTTTTAAGCTCTGAAGCACCGATGCGACAAAATGGGTGCCGCACTCGCATCGGACTTGCGGCGACGCTCCTCTGACGCTCCAATTCGCCTTTTTTTTTATTTATCGATTCGCGCTGACACGTGCCAATTCGAGTTGATATGGGCCGATTCGACGCCGATTCAGGCTAAAATTTACCGAAACCGGCTGATATCGGCCGAAATTGGCCGAAATACATGTCAAAAAAAAAAAAAAAACTTGTGGGTTATATTCTAATTTATGAATATCATATTTTAGTTATTATCTACTATTACTCTTAAATTGGTATATATTTACAATTATATGAAAAAGTATGCTTAGTAATATATAGAAAATATAAATAAAAATATTTTAAATAATTTTTTAACCGCTACACTCCACACCCTACTTTTTCAAAAATTGTCGAGCCCCGCACCTGCACCCAATTTTGGAAATGCACCCCTGCTTCATAGTTTTTAAGGTTACTATTGGGAACCCATCGAAGCACAACAAATGCTCGCATAGAAAGGTGTATGGCCATTATTTTCTACATACCTTAAAAAGCCAGTTAAGGTTATGATACCAAAGAATGGTGGTCGACCAAGTACCTCTTCACAGTCTTCAAACACAGAGAACACAAAGAAGAAAAAAAAGTTGAAAATTGCATTGTTGTTGTTTTGGATTATATTTGTAATCGTTCTCATTTCATTAGATTCAACACAAAAAGTATCGGATTATAGATATTTACTCATTCTCCAAACATAAAGGGAGAAATTGGTAAGTTTCAAAAATAAATGTGGAAATTATGAACTATTCCAAACATAAAGGGAGAAAATACTTTTTTCCCAATTATAAATATCTAAATAATCATATAATACCTAAAATTATAAAATATTATATAAGAGAAATATAAAAATAAATAAATAATAATATAACTCTAAATGAACTTAATTTTTAAATATATGTAAGTTGCATTATGTTAAATTTAACAACCTTATTTATACTAATTTTCTCATTTTCGGTAATTTACGCCTCAAACAACAATTTTAATAGGTGCTAACCAAACAATCTGATTATTGAAACAAAACTATTTAACAACCTTAATTAAAGGTTCTAGCTTTTTCAAAAATTCCATTTTCATCAAGCAATTATTAAAATCACCATTTAAATAATAAATCCCAGCCAAAATCACCCTTAAACTTGGTTATATACTTAACAATTATTAAATATAAAAAATGACACACCCACAAGGCCACAACACACTACACTTCTCATGGTCCGTTTAGATTAAGAATGAGAGAGAAGAAAAGTAGAGTAAAGTACAGTATATTTAAATCAAAATTAGTTAATTTTCAGCAAAATCTATTTAATCCAAATGGGCTCTTAGTATGGAAATCTGAGATTTCATATCAGATTTCATAAGTTAGTTTAAGGAGAGGCTATTGTAAATTGTCTCTACTTAGAAGATATGCATAAGTTGTCTCAAGTTTCAATAAGTTGGCTCTAAAGTATTTTTCACTAATGTTAAATGAAGGCGTGAGAGTTGAGACCATACACAGTTGCATGCGTGAGTATTCAAGACAAGCAAAGATACTTTACTTATATGGTAAGCCCGAATCATTCGCTTTGGGATCGGCTAGAAACAATATGTACAAGGCCCAATACAACTAGATCGCAGAATGATTTGGACCCAAAATATCATAAGTTACATGAATAGAATTGGTGGGCAAATATGGTGGTCCCTTATTGAGATTAATGATAAGATATATAAAAGTGTTAAATAATTTGGCATTGAACAATGTTCTCTTGTAGATCATTTTGGATTAACTTTTTTTTTTTTTTTTTTTTTCTACAAAGTTGAAAAATGTACCTTTGTACCTAAATAATTTGAAGTTTTAATAAGCTAAATTAAAAAAGAAGGAAAAAAAAAAAAGCTAACGAAATTAAGTAAATCTACACACTCTTATGTGGCGTTTGGTACGGGATAATGTTTTAGGATTCCTAGTAATGTTTAAAGATTCTTATGTTTGGTTGCAAATCACACTAAGAAATCAGATGACAGGAGAATCTAGATTCCCCTCTCAGTAGGAATGTGGATTCCCTTTAAAACAGGTGGGAATCCAGATTCCCAAGCTTAAAGGAAATTTTTTATTTATTTATAAATTGACAATTTTAACCCTTTTCATTATCATTTAATCAATTAAGATAAAATATAAAACAAATTATTATGGATTAAACTCTTTTAAAATTATTATTAAGAATAAAAGCATTTGAGAATTTAAATATTTATTTTTGTATTATACCTGTCATTTTAAAATGTTAGATTATAATTTTAATTAATTGTTTATATTTGGTTTTTCATTATTTATTTAGAGGAAGATTTTTTTTAAGGACTTGGTAGTTCACGTTCAAATCTAAGGATAGAATAGTAAAAATAAATAATTCATTTAAAATTCTTGGAAATAAACCAAACATTATCATCTCACATTCTTAGGAATCTTAAGACATTCCCAATGAAACCAAACATAGGAATAGCAACATTTTTAGGAATGAGTCCTAGGAATCACATTCCTAGGAATCTAGATGCCAAGAGTAATGTGAATTTCTACGTACCAAACGCCACATTATAATATTCTTTTGAAATGACGTCACTGAATACTATTGTTTTGGTTGAAGCCTAGTTCCATTGTTTCCGCAGGAAATTAAGGGGGGGAAAGTGGTAGAGAAAACTCTATACCAATTTATGCGATGTTATAAATCTCATGATTCAAATTCAATATTACAAATGTAAAATTGTATTCGGTTTCACATTATTTATTTATTTATTTAATTTGATAGTTACTTTGAGGTATGGGAGATTTGAATTTTAAACGTCATGAACACACTAGGAAATGCCAACTAGTTGAACTACAAAATTATTGACAAAATAAAATTTTAACCATAAAATAGACTTTAAAAATAAAGGCCATGGGATAAAAAAAGAAGAAGTAGTTATGACATACTAAGATGTGCCAATTATTTGAACTACAAAAAAATGAAGAACATAGTCATGACTTATGAGCATGAAAAACATTGAGTAGCATGGTTTTAAAAACTGAACCGGTCAATGAACCGATTTTGCACTCGGTTTTGGGCGGTTTTATTAGATCGGACTAGTACCCAATTCTTAGTTGAATTGGTCGGACCGGTTGGTCCGGTCCGGTTTTTAAAACCATATTGAGTAGTGCCAATTGATTTTTTTTTAAGAGAGTTTCAACTTATGGCGTCCGCTCTTAATGATAGCTCTTTACCATCTCATCAAACCACGACACCAATCGGTTTTTTGTGCAGGCAGGAATTGAACTCTAGATCTTTTATTCAACTATCAGATATGCATTGCTTTTGCTTGTACTTATATTAAAAAAATGGAGAACACTATCATGACTTATGAGCATGACAAACGTTGAGTAGTGCCATTTTTTTTTTTTGATGGCCGGTGCCAATTATTATTATTATTATTTAGATAGTTTCAACTTATGATGTCCGCTCCTGATGATAACTTTTTATCATTTCATTAAACCTCATATCTCTTATTCAATTATCAAAAATCTTACCAGTTGAGCTAATCAGAACTCATTAGTGCCAATTAATTTTAGTGATAGATGAAACACTCATTATTACCAGATCAGAGGCGTTGTTGGTTCCTTGTGCCATCTAAGATGTCACGTTACTCTTCAGCAAAAACTAAATTACCATCTACAGAGTCTAGACAGTCTAGACCATCAAATAATTGACGATTAGGAAGTATCTATCTTCTACAGGCTTGTAGTGCTTTCCCCTCCAAAGCAAGCCTGTGTTCCTTCTATATTGTCATTAATTATGATACATGGCATCAAGTCTAGCATCCACATTTGGAAAATAAATTTCTCATAATATTTTAAGATGCCAACAAAGCTAAGACACAAACACACAAACGAAAGAAAGTGAGAGAGACAGTTTTGAAAGTAACTGCAACAAGAGAAAAGGTTGGAAGTAAAAAGTGCCAAAGTTGATTACTTAAAGGATATGGAGAACTTTCAGTACACTTTTCAATGTTTTCATTACAATTGATTTTTTTTTTTTCTGCATAGTTTCAATTTTTTCAATAAAGTCATTCAACCTTCATTTCGTATTCAGTATCTTGGCTATTTTGATTCCGTCCACCTCCGTTCAGATTGTGCCATTACATACTACAGACTACAAAGTCTACAATATTTTGATTTGTTTTCCTACTGTTCAATTTTCAATTCGAGAAAAAAAAAAAAAAAAAAAAAAAAAAAATATATATATATATATATATATATATATATATATATATATATTATTTGCGAAAAAAGGTGTTTAAACATATAAGACATCTATATCTATATCTTTATAATATCTAAAAACTGAAATGTAATATTTATTATTACTACGCTCCTATTGAGCCATATCAGTGTAACATTTCAGTCCGTTAACTCCAATTCGGTCTATTTCAGTTTACTTCAGTTCAATCCGGTCCACTTAGATCCAGTTCGGTCTATTTTGGTTTAATTCGGTCCTTTAGGTCCATTTCTGTCGACTTAAGTCCACTTTAGTTCATTTGGTCTAGATCCTTCCATTTCAGTTTACGTTAATCCAGTACAGTCCATTTTGGTCCATCTTGGGTTTAATTCGGTCCATTTTGGTTTACTTTGATCTATTCGGTCCATTATGTTCTCTCTCTCTCTCTCTCTCTCTCTCTCTCTCTCTCTCTCTCTCTCTCTCTCTCTCTCTCTCTCTCTCTCTCTCTCTCTCTCTCTCTCTCTCTCTCTCTCTCTCTCTCTCTCTCTCTCTCTCTCTCTCTCAAAAATTTAGGTTGTTGAATTTTTATGTTTTTTAATGCCTCTACTTTGGGTTGGTTTGGTCTTGTGTTTTTTGAGTTCCATGTCATCCTCTCTCTCTCCCCCCCTTATAATTTTAATTTGACTTTTGTTTGATTTAATCATTAGTTTGGAAGTGAGAATTTGAGGCCATATCAAAACACAATCTATACGGCTATATATTTGACTGTGCCAATCAATTATTTGAGTAATGTCAATAATTATATGATAAGTTTTTATTATTTTGATTCGTGATAATTTCCTTAAATTAATAAGATATTAATTTGTACCTTAAAAACTTTAGTGGTATCAAAAGAAATTATGAAAATATAATGCATAATAACAATAGTTCGAAAAAAATAGACCACCTAAAATAGAATAATATCAATCAAAACACTAAAAATAATAAAATTATATATTTGTAAAAATAGAGAGATTAAAATTACATTTAGAACTTGCTTAATTTTTAGGGAATTAAAATTATCTACAATAAAATTTAGAAAGTAAATTATACATCATACTATATCTCAAAATAATTATATATGCGTGGGTTTGCGACTATTTATTGTTTAAAAGAATTAGCCTAAACTTTAAAAAAAAAAAAAAAAAAATTATTTCTTCTCTTTTCCTCATAATCCTGTATGTCTCCACCACTTCATGTCACTACATTTTTAAGAATGCATCATATATTTGTACGATATTCCTGAATCTTCTCATATTGGAATTCATTTTCTACATGAAACTTCGGCCATAACAAGGTAATCAAAAGTAAATTACAAACACGGAGATATAATTGAACAAGAAAACAATGACAAATAAAAGAGAAACTAATAAGTGATTGTCTAATTATTTTGTTACAAGATTATACAAAAATCAAAACCTCATCAAGTCATTAGGCACTTCCCGATGGAGTCACTGGCCTTCTGTACCTACAATGAAGGAAGACAATTACGTCTCTAAATCTTTGAAAGAAAATGGTTTGGATTTTATAATAGATCGATGTTATGTGGTGAATGAGGTTTACCTTTTTTTTTTTTGGAGAACCATGATAGAAATTTTATTGAACTTTAAGAAACAACAATTGTTTTTCACCAGTTTTGCCTTGGGCACCTGAGCCACTTAGCATTACAAAACATCAAAAAAGGTAAAGCCTAGTCTAGGACATAACAGCACCACTCTAAAAGAGTGAGGAAGAGGATTCATAATAATGCAAGAAGGTAAGTCCAGTGCCAAAAATGGTGGAAATCACCAAATCAAAAATAGCTTAAATGCCCTATTGGAAAAAATTTTGGTTTTCAACGAAAAATTTGAAGGGGAGAAAAAAAGAGTTTTCTTGAATCATAGAAAACAATTAGATTTATTCTTACTTATATGATTGTTATCAAATTTACGACATCTATATTATCATTATTTATGAATATAAGGAACTAATGTGAAAATCACATGGCGTTGGCTATAAAATCCTCCTCCCCCGGTCCCCCTAAAGGTTTGTAGTGGGTGCTAGAGCAAGTACTATCATAAAAAATTTACCTTTCAGTTGAACTCTTTCTTTGCGTATTTAAGTTCTGAGGAGCTTTTCTCTAATCAAATTTAGCCGAGCTACAACATCACTAACGTTCATCCTTTCCCTTGGGAATTCCATAGAACAAGAAACTCCAATTTTAAATATCAAAATCAAGCACTATAAAATTTTGGGACATCCAATTCGATTTTGACTGAGTAACATTTGTCCTTGTTTCAGTATCTTCTTTTTCCAAATGAAGAGTAGGGTCCACAATGTCAATCACTCGTTCGGGCAAAACTCCTTTCACAAAATCAGGAAGGTTCAAGTTATCTTTGAACATGTTATCTGTGGATGTTTTTCCTGTGAACATCTCCAATAATAATATACCATAACTGTAGATATCAGCATTGGTTGAGACCTTGTTTCCCATACCATACTCTACAATTGCAAATAACATATATTATTTGATTGATCTAGTTCCATATTAAAAAACAAGGCAAAACATATAATCTAACAAGTTATGCAGCATATAATAGGAAAAATATTATGACATGCAGAAAAGCTTTTTAAAGACATTCTCAATCTTGTGCAGGACATTCTTATTTGAGTTATATTTTATCCTTGAAAGTATTAAGAAATATTGTGAAAAAACATAAATTAAAGTAAAGAAATGGTAAAGTTATTTACTTGGAGGAGCATAACCAATTGTCCCTCTTAATCCGATATAGTTTGATTGATTAGTGAAACAGTCTTGAGTGGTCTCAAGAAGGAACCTTGCCAAGCCAAAGTCCTGCACATGTTTGATCATTTCATCATCAAGAAGAACATTGCTAGGCTTGAGGCCGCAATGAACAATTGTTGTATGACAATGATGATGAAGATATTCTAATGCATTTGCAATATCAATGGCAATATTTATTCTTTGAAGAAGATTCAAATTCCTTTTTTCCAAAGGAGCCTCATTTGTTCAATCAATTGGATGCAACCACTCATCTAGGTTGCTATTACTCATATACTCATATACCAATGCTTTGAAATCATGACCTTGATAGTCAACACTTGAACATGTTGTGAGTACTTGTACAAGATTTCGATGTCTAATATTTCGCAAAGCATCACATTCAGCAATGAAACTCTTGGAAGCTCCACAAGATGCAAAAGGTTGAGCACCTTGACAGCAACTATGTCTATCCTGATCAAGAATCCCTCTATACACAGATCCAATACTTCCCACACCAATTAAATTAGTGGAGGAGAATGCATCTATAGCTTTTAGAAGACTTTGGTAAGATACATTTAAAAGTAAATTTTGTGAATTATTTAAAATACTCTCTCCCCTCTTTCTTTTAAAAGAGAAGAAAAGTAGAAGTGAAATCACCAAAGTTGCTCCTAAAAGCGCAGAAGTATAGAGATTATTAGTCAACTTCCTTTTCTTGGACATGTTGTATTTGCAAAGAGGAAGCTTGAACTTAGGCACACCTTCACATAGCTCAATATTTCCCTTAATTGAAGTTGCACTTGTGTTCTTGAAAACTCCCCCTGTTGGTACCTCACCCTCAAAATGATTATATGACAAATTTAATATCTGCAGGAAGTCAAAGAGCTCCAAAAATCTTGGAATGTTGCCAGATAAATCATTGTTGGAAAGGTCTAACTCTTTGAGGCCTCTTAATGATTCCAAAGATGAAGGAATGATCCATTGGAAGAAGTTTCGACTCATGGATAGAAATTCTAGTTTTACACAGCTATCAAGACTTGTTGGAATTTCACCAAACATGTTTTTAGATATATCCAAGTATTCCGAATTTTTGAATTTCCTACTTCCATGGGTAGGACCCCTGTAAATTTGTTGTTTGACAAGTCTAGACCAATCGGTGAGAATGAGAGACCAATGACTTGAGATGATATGATACCACTAAGGTTATTAATACGAAGATTCAAATACACCACATCTTGACACTTTCCTAGACTTAAAGGGATACTTCCTTCAAGATTATTCTCATTTAAATACAAATTTGTCAAAATTGATAAATTTCCCAAAGAGGATGGCACGTTCCCAAAGAAATTGTTTTGAGATAAAGCCAAATATTGTAACTTATGAAGCTTTCCAATTTTAAAGGGCATTTTACCTGATAATCTATTATTCCACATCTCTAGTGTCTCCAAGTTGATTAGATTTCCTATCCCAGTAGGAAAGTTTCCAAATATTTTATCATTATCTAGATTCAATATGGTGAGAGTAGTTGAGAAATTGACAATGCATTTGGGTAACTCTCACCCAAAGTTATTTACTTGCATTTGCAATTTTGTGAGATAGGTGGCATTTGTCAGAGAACAGAGAAAACTCAAGTCTTTACCCCTCCAATTCCAAGATGGTTAAGCCAAATGAGAAAAGATAAAATTCCATTTAGCTTCTCCAACGACGGAACAATTCCAACTAGTTTATTTCCGTTCAATTGAAGTTTTACTAGATTTGAGGCATTAGATATTAAAATTGGGATAGATCCAGAAAATTGATTGTTGCAAATAATAAATACCTCAATATTCGGTAGAGTGATTCCTATGTCTATAGGAAGATGCCCCTGGATTTGGTTGAATCCTACATCAAAGCTTATTAATGAAGACAGATTGAAAATTGAGGGAGGAATCGTACCAGACAACATATTTGAACTCATACCAATAAAAGTAAGTTTGGTCAATTGGCCAAAACAATGGCGGCTTTAGGAAATTTTTTTAGAGTGGTCACTAAGAAATTTAAATGATATAAAATCAAATAAAGTGATAACTTGAATATTTGTTGCAACTATGAATCGAGTCACTAAAGAGAGCAAAATTGTTGTAACTGCAAAGTCAAAAAGAATATAATTGTCATCACCATCAAGGAGACAACTACAATATTTTTCTTGGTACCAATTTTTAGGGGAAAATGAAATTAGAAATTATTTTTATTGAATAGGTTGAACAAGCTACAAAATTGAAGATTTAGCAATTTTTATCTTTTTGTTTTATAATAGGCTTTTTGTTGAATAATATCATCACTTGATGTTGTTCGGTCTTGTCTTATTTTTGTTTGGTTTATGTTTGTTTTTATTTAGGCTAATATTTATTGTTGTTATTTAAGATTTTTCTTTTTAATTTTATATAAGGGATTAAGAATTATTTTTGTGGGGCAGAATTAATTTTAGAGTAATGCTACGTTTGCAATATTTTTACAATAAATCTTATGCAAAAAGCTGTTATTAGTGAGTAAAAAAATAATATCATTATTGAACCCAAATTAGAATTAGTAACAATCTACCGCATTGGATTTGTTGTAAAAGTATTATGAAAATGTTGTGAATGTAGCATTATTATTATTTTTGTTGAACTCCACTTTTTGTAACTCTCAAGTCAGGGTGTTCAATATTTTTATTAGGATAGTCACAATAGATTAGTTTAACATATAATAATATTTTGGCAAGTGTATATATGCATTTTTTTGCAAGTTAGGGTGGTCCTGTGACCACCCTAACTTGAATGTAGAGCCGCCAGTGGCCAAAAGAATCAGGGATACTCCCAACCAAGTATTATAAAGTGTAGCAAACAATTCTAGAGAGGATAAGTTTCCCAAAGAAGGTGGGATACTTCCAATCATATTATTTTTCTGAATGGCAAAGTATTGGAGCTTTGTCAAGGTACCAAGGTTCGCGGGGATTAATTTCTCCGGACAAATCATTAAAACCAACACGCAAAACAATGATGTTGGTGCAGTTGGATAAATTGCTAGGAATTTTACCACTAAGTGTGTTATTTTGCAATTGTAGAATTGAATTCTTTGCAAATGCCCAAGTTCAAGAGGGATTTCATTATGAAAGCTGTTGTTTTGGATGGTTAGATTCCTCAAAAAACTTAAATTTCCAATATATGGTGAAATGGAGCCTACCAGTTTCAAAGATTGCAAGTCTAACACAGTGACTCTCTGATGTCGGCGACCACAAGTTACTCCTTGCCATTGGCAAAAGTGGATGCTGTCATTCCAAGAGCTCAAAGCGCCAAGAGGGTCATGAATGATCTTGGCTTTGAACTCAAGCAACGCCGAGCGGTCTGTCTCATTATTCCCACCAATCACAGAGGTTACTAGCAAGCCAGACCACAAGAGAAGAATAAAAACATTGACACAAAAAGATGAGGTTGGTGGAGCTAAACTCATGCGGTAAAGCGCCATGCAATTTGGTACACTTTTTTTCTTCTTTTTTGGCTAAGAAATACAACTGGGTGTTGTTTGGTTTAAACAGAGGGATTGATTTCACTTCTACTTAGGTGCTCAGGGAAAAGCACAATTATAAAGATGGTAGAGATGATCGTGACAGGATAGAAATTGATGAAGAGTCATCTATGTGTTCTTCATCGAACCTGTAGTAATCAAGGGAAGTGTCGTGAAGAGAACGTAATTGACATAAATTTAGCAAGTGGTAGGAAAGTCATGAGAGTGTGATTGAATATATTCTGTCTATGATGCCAACTGCCGAGTATAGAGATAAGAGAGACCGTATCAATTATATTTAACGAGATTGAAAACTGGGAAGAAAAACAAACGACAGGTGAATAAACAAGAGAGACCGTATTAATAGTCTCATATTCAACAATGACACTTTTGGAAGCTTTATGGCTCAAAGGTTGAGCACCTTGACGGCAATCTTATGTCTCTCTTGATCAAGAATTTCTCTATACACAAATCCAAAATTAATCCACACAATTAAATTTCCTTAATACTTTTTTTACTTTTTAAAGAGTAGAGTTGTAAAAATGGCATCACCAAAGTTATTAACTTTAAGGAATGTTAGAAATACAATAGAAATACTGAATTGAATAGTATTGTATTTCTCACTAAAAGAATATACATGAGTGCCTTTATATAAGAGACATATGAGTGCAGTACAAGTAAATATGAGTGTAGTACAAGTAATAGTGCTATACAAGTAAGAGTGCTAAACAAGTAAACTAGTTGGGCCTAAAGCCCACAACACTATATATGTTAACAGCCCCCCTCAAACTCAAGGTGGATGTGAGACCAACTTGAGGTTGTCAACCAAAGTACGAAGGCGTTCCTTAGGATGTGACTTGGTGAAGATATCTGCAAGTTGATCTGTAGAGGAGACTGAGATTAGCTTGAGAGCGCCATGGACAAGATGATAACGGATAAAATGACAATCGATCTCGATGTGTTTAGTCCGTTCATGGAAGACATCATTGTGAGCAATATGAATGGCACTTTTGTTGTCACAATAAAGAGGAGTAGCAGAGGATGTCGACACACCTAAGTCTTTGAGAAGCCATCGTAGCCAAAGAAGCTCAGATGTGGTATCAGCAAGGGCACGATATTCTGCTTCAGTACTAGAACGGGCCACATGAGTTTGTTTCTTGCTTCGCCAAGAAATCAGAGAAGAACCAAGAAGAAAGCAATAACCAGTGGTGGACCTGCGATCAGTGGGATCTCCTGCCCAATCAGCATCAGAAAATGCACGGAGAACAAGAGGAGACCGAGCAGAGTAGAAAAGACCATGGAAGAGAGTGCCTTTTAGGTACCGAAGAATGCGCAGAACAGCAGCATAGTGAGTCGATCATGGAGCAGACAGATATTTGCTCACCTGGTGAACAACATAGGAAATGTCTGGACGAGTAACAGTGAGATAAACTAGGCTGCCAACTAAGCATCTGTAAAGAGAGGGATTAGACAATGGTTTCCCCCCTAAGGGAGTTAGATGCGCATTAAGCTCGACTGGAGTGTCAACAGTCTTGCTATCAGTAAGTCCAGCTCTAGACAAGAGTTTAGAGGCATACTTGGCTTGAGTAATGTAAAGTCCATCTGTAGAATGAGTGATTTCAAGACCCAAGAAGTAGCTGTATGTCCAAGATCTTTCATCTCAAACTGCTGACTAAGAAAATCTTTGAGTTCTTGAATGCCACTGAGGTCATCACCAGTTATGATCATATCATCCACATACAGGAGAAGTAAAATAGTGTCTTTGTCAGTGCGACGAAGAAATAAGGCAGAATCATAATGACTGGCCATGTAACCCAAACGAGAGATGGTAGAGCTGAACTTGGCAAACCAAGCACGTGGAGCTTGTTTAAGGCCATAAAGTGCACGTCGAAGGTGACAAACCTGGTTTAATTCAACAGAGAGACCAGGAGGAGGTTGCATATAAACTTCTTCACTCAAATCCCCATTAAGGAATGCATTTTTGACATCCATCTGGAAAAGATCCCATTTACTGGCAGCAGCAACAGCTAAGAGGGCACGAACAGATGAGATACGAGCAACCGGAGTAAAGGTCCCTTCATAATCAATTCCATACTCCTGTGTAAAACCTTTTGCAACAAGACGAGCTTTGTAGCGCTCAATGGACCCATCAGAGCGAGTCTTAATCTTGTAGATCCACTTACAACCAACCACAGATTTCCCAAGGGGGAGAGTGACTAAGTCCCAAGTATGGTTTTTAGATAATGCATCAAGTTCCTCTTTCATTGCATTCTGCCATAAAGGGTCAGTGGAAGCCTCACGATAGGTGTGAGGCTCGTGCAATGTAGCAAGGGCAGTGTAACAATGATAGTCAAGTAAATGTGCAGGAATGGACCTTACCCGAGTTGAGTAACGAGGTGGAATGTCTTGTACATGATCTTCAGGCGGAGCAGGAGCAGGGGAACCAGGATCAAGGTTGGGTAGCTCGTCTTCGACCTGTTCATTTTCCACCTATTCATTAAAAGGGGAACTAGGAAAGGGATCAAGGATTTCTGGTGGTTGGATAGAGAAGTTAATAGGAGAATCATGAGTAGCTACAGGAGGATCAGGATCAACTATAGGAGGGTCAGGAGCAGCTACAGAAGGAATTTGCGTCTCATTTGGAAATAGATCTAAGACAGAAGAGGAAGATAATGAAGCACGGAAGTGAGAGAGCTCGACAAAGAGGCGATGTTCCCAAAAGACAACATTGCGAAAGGGCTACAATAACATAAGAGGATTACGTGGTTCAGCCTAACGGCCTACATCCACGGAGGAAACCCTAAAGGGCTACATCAATAATATATTAGAGTGTAGAACAAATCCTGTGTTACAATGAACCATAACATGTGTATATATAGTAGACTAAACCCTAAACTAATAGACTTCTAGTACAAGTAGGAAACTTGGCTTGCACACAAAGTAGAATTAGGCTTGGACTTATGCTAATGGGCTAATATATCTCTAACACCCCCTCTCAAACTCAAGATGGAAACTTGATGAAATCTTGAGATTTGATCAGGTTGAAAATATCCCTTGAATGAAGTTTGGTTCTGTGACGGTGGCTTGAGAAAGGCAATGGTCTTGCAGTGTTGATGCGACTTCTAATGGTGACATGACTATACCGAAGAATTTTGACGGTAGCAGTGGAAAACCAAAGAAGATGAACACAGCGAAGAAACACCGAGGAAGACAAAGATTGCTCTTAATACACCGTAAGGACAGAAAACCATGGCCATAGGAAGGCAGCTCTGATACCATGTTAGAAATACTGAATTGAATAGTATTGTATTGCTCACTAAAAGAATATATATGAGTGCCTTTATATAGGAGGCATATGAGTGCAGTACAAGTAAATATGAGTGTAGTACAAGTAAGAGTGCTAAACAAGTAAACTAGTTGGGCCTAAAGCCCACAACACTATATATGTTAACAAGGAAAATTGCCCCTTCGTGGATTTATTGCAATATATGCATACAAGAATCTCAAATTTAGGCATGCTTCCATAGAGCTTACTATTTCCCTTATTAAAGTTGTGTTTTTGAAAACTTCAATCGTCCAATAGTAGGACTTGGAATTTGTGCAATGCATGGAAAATCTTTGGAGAGAGTCTCAAAACTCTTATGATGAAGGAATATATATGAAATTCTCAGATTTGTGAAATGGAAAAGTTGTGAAAAATATGCATCAAAGAAAATAATCCTACAAGAAAATATTTACATGATTCTACAATTTGCTTACGTCCAATAGACTAAGGCTCATGAAAAATCCCATTAAAAACCGTAGCACTTTTATATCAGGTTGAATCATAATTCAGATTAAACACAAATAGGCTCTACAAATTCCAACAAAAGAAACATCTGACACCTAGTAAGTAAATAGAGAGAGAACAAAAAATTGGAGAGGAACCCCAATCCCAAATTTACAAAAATTTGTTTCCTTTTCAAAAGAATTCTCATCCTTTCCTACCTTTTAGTGTTCTACTTCTACTAGACATGCATGATGGATTAACGGGTTCTCGCAAGTCCCCTTTTTTTTTAGATAGTTGTAATATGTTGCTAATCTCGTAACTCGATCTTTTTCTTCCTTAAACTCCAAATACTTTGTACATAGAGAGGTGTCAATTAAGACACAAAACTCTTGGCAAGTCCCATATTAATTGTTCTACATTTTCATTGCCTACGATATTCCAATCCATTCTATTCCAAGAAATTTTTAACATAGCCGGACAAACTTATTTTAAGACTATTAATTCATAGTTCTCATCTGCTTTATCCAAACCCACCACAAGGTTGTTTAAGAATATTGGTTTTGATAAGATTTGAAACTTTGAATTGTTGAATGCTGTTTGTTAGATGGATTTTGGTGAAAAAAAAAAACAAAAACAAAAAAAGACAAACAAGATTTTGATATCTGAGATGCCTCAACGTGGGCTAGGTGGGCGGTCAGCTATTAAGTGTGTGTTTTGCTTCAAATTAAAAAGTTAGCTTATTTTACTATTCAACTGATTTTTGCTACTATTCATAGGCTCCACTACACCTTTTGGTACTATTCATGAGTCCCACTATATTATTTCAGCTAACTTTTACATTTATCTATAATACTTTCAGCAAAAAGTTTTCAATTTTAGCAAAATAAGTGGATCCCAAATAGACCCTAAGCAAAAGCGGAGGCCCTTCAGGACTTAGGCTAGGTTTCCAAAAAGAAACCCATTAACTTAATTTTCTAAGAGAGGCCTAACATCTGGAAAACACCATTACTTATATATATATATATATATATATATATATATATATATATATATATATATATATATATATATATATATATATATATTACTATTATAAACACATTTATTATTTTTCCTCCTAAAAATTAATGCTTTGTATAATAAATTTGAACCCGCTTAATTATTTGCACAGTAGGGTTTGGTATCTTTAGTTACAATGGATAAGAGATTTGAATTTTAAATATCTTCGTTAAAAACAACAAAAAATGTCAATAAATTATAAATTTTATTTTCATAACATGGTGATCCAAAACTACATGATGTTCACAAAATAAGAAAATAATATAAACAGCATGATAGTAATCATGGAACCAACTTTTCATTAAAAAAAAATTAATTAATTAAATAATGAAACCAACTAGATGAGAACATTACATAGATTTGGGCCAGTGCGATATATGAAAATAAAATTCACCAGTTGTTTGAGTTGATGTAATAAAATTGAATACTAACCTGCATAATAATTTTTTTCGAATTTTTTTGGGATACATAGATATTGGGGGTAGGGGGATTTACTGTGTAGTCGTTTTGTATAAAGTCAGTTATTTACTTTTCCAAATGTATGTTGATCCTACATAGGCTTGGTTTTTGCTAGAATTTTGAGGATTTGGGGGTTTGATGATGATTTTCGTGATTCCTTATTAGTTTAGCTGCCCGGTCCATGTGCTTTTAAGGTTACTATTGAGAACCATGGAAGCCCAACAAATGCTTGCATTGAAAGTTGTTCGGCCACTATTTTACTTCATTCCTTAAAGAACCAGCTCAGGTTGTCAAAATTTGGATGATTGGAAAAATAAGAAGAAGAAGAAGAAGAAGAATGCAGATGCAAGCAAGATGAAGGCAGATGCAAGCAAGAAGTGAAGAGGTAGTTCAGGCAGAGAGGCAGAGGAATGAAACAGAGCAGTTCAGGCAGAGAGGCAGAGGAATGAAACATAGTAGTCTTGGAAGATTAGCTTGCTATACGACTGACCTGAGTTTTAATATACGACTTGTAGTTTAGTTTTAAGTTTATTAGAAGATGTATATAGGGACACATGTAATTCTGGGATTAGTTGAAATTGGGTGTTAGATTAGGATCCGTATAATGTGGGGTTAGTTGCAGATTAGTTATTTTGTTTTCTGGTGTTAGTTCTTGTATAGATATACATATTGTACAAATCAGTTTTGATTCAATATACGAAAATATAGAAATTCACCAATCAGTCTTTTCTCTCTAGCTTATCTTTTCTCCTCTCTAGCTCTCTGTTTTTCTTATATGGTATCAGAGCTTTGTGTTTCTGTCAATGGCTATCCAAGATCAGACTTCTCAAACTTCATCTTCTCCATCCACTGCTCATCGTGAGCTCTCTCCAATGGAGGATCCGAGGAGTCCATTCTTTCTGCACCATGGAGAGTCACCAGGTGCAATTCTTGTCACACAGCCCTTGACAGAAGACAATTATCCTAATTGGGCTAGGGCTATGCGTATGGCATTAGATGTAAAGAGTAAGCTAGGGTTTGTGGATGGCACTATAACAACTTCCATGGCCATTACACCTCTGGAAAAGATTGCTTGGTCAAAGAACAATTCCATGATTTCTTCATGGATATTGAATTCAGTCTCTTCTCACATCTCTGGAAGTGTGATTTACAGAAACACTGCAATGGAGGTTTGGAATTCATTAAAGAATCGTTTCTTGCAAGCAAATGGTCCACGGATTTCACAACTCCAGAAGCAAACTTCAACAATCATGCAAGGAGATGCAACAGTGACTTCTTTCTTCACTGATCTTCAAGCTTCTTGGGATCAATTGCTTAATCTCAGGCCTTTACCGTGTTGTTCTTGTGGTAAGTGTGCCTGTGGTGTGAATGATAAGATCACACTGTTTCATCATCAAGACTCTTTAATGCAGTTCCTTAATGGCTTGAATGAAGTCTATTCATAAGTTCGAACACAGATTTTGATGATGGAACCAAGTCCCTCAATTGACAAGGCTTTCTCTTTGGTAATACAAGAGGAAAGACAAAGGGCTTTAGGCTTCAATGGAGGGCCTTTAGTTGATGCAACTGCTCTTGCAGTCAAGACTCAAGGATTTAATCAAGGTGGGAAGAATACAAAAGGAAAGGGTAGACCTATCTGCAGTCATTGTGGCAAGGCTGGTCATTTCATGGAGAAATGCTACAAGTTAATTGGTTTTCCACCAAGATATAAGCAAAAAGGCAAGGTGTCCATGGCCAATCAAGTGAGTCTTAATGGTGATTCTAGTCAATCTGAGGTTGCATCACAGCCAAGTTCTTTTCCTTTCACATCTGAACAATGCCAGCAGTTGCTATCTTTGTTGAGCTCTCATGCATCTTCTTCAGCCACCCCTGATGCCATTCACTCAGCAAATTCAGCACTATCAGGTATTTCTTGTGCCTCTTTCCAGGATTCAACTTGTCTTAGTTTGAAGAAATCAATTTTTACTGAAAATCCTTAAAACAAAACAGCTTACAATGAAGAAACTTGGGTTCTTGACACAGGAGCCACTGACCACATTATTCATTCCATTTCTTTGTTTACTAAGATCACTAATTCAATATCTTCTTTTGTGCATTTACCTGATGGTGAAAAAGTTCTAGCCACACACATAGGCACAGTCCAGGTCACTTCATCCTTAATTCTTGAGGGTGTCATTTGTGTTCCAGCTTTTCCTTTCAATCTAATCCCAGTAAGCAAATTAACCAAGTCTTTATCATGTTGTTTGGTTTTCCTTTCAAACTATTGCTTCATACAGGACCTTACTTGCTGGAAAATGATTGGATTGGGTAAGCTTCATAGTAATTTGTACCTGCTGCAAGATTCAGTCAATTGCAAATCCATTTCAGAAGCTTCTACTATCCTAGAGTCAGTTTTGAAGTCTTTTGTCAATTTTGTCTCCCATGTTCCTATTGTAACTCAGCCTTACTTGTGGCATCTTAGATTAGGACATGCTTCTGATGATAAACTTCAACATTGTGTATCTGATATGTCCTCTTTTCATTCAAATAAAGATTGTATTGTTTGTCCAATTGCAAAACACAAACGTTTACCTTTTCCCAACTCCAATCATTTATCTGATCATGCTTTTGATATGATCCACTGTGATGTATGGGGACCTTTTACCACAGCAACTCATGATGGTTTTAAATATTTTCTCACTATTGTAGATGATGCTACAAGATCTACATGGGTTTACCTAATGAAATCCAAATCAGAAACTAGGCCTTTGCTAATCTCATTTTATAAAATGATACATACTCAATTTCACACTAATATCAAAGTGTTTAGAACTGACAATGCTCAAGAGTTTTTCCTCAAAGATTTTTATGCTCAACATGGGATTTTTCATCAACATTCCTGTGTTGCTACTCCACAACAAAATTCAGTTGTGGAAAGAAAGCATCAACATATCTTAAACATTGCTAGAGCATTGAAGTTTCAGTCTAATATACCACTTTGTTATTGGGGAGATTGTGTTTTGACAGCAGTTTACATCATAAATAGGCTGCCTAGTGTTGTTTTGGATCATAAAACCCCTTTTGAGAAGCTTTATGACAAGGTTCCTTCCTATCATCACTTAAGAGTTTTTGGTTGCCTTTGTTTTGCTTCCACATTGGCTCACAATAGGTCTAAGTTCTCACCTAGGTCAATTCCTTGTGTGTTTCTTGGTTACCCCTTTGGTGTTAAGGGTTACAAGTTGTTAAACTTGATCACAAAGAAAATTTTCATTTCAAGGGATGTTTCTTTCCATGAAACTGTTTTCCCTTTCATTTCTTCAATAAGTTCACCACATACTTCCATTTCACTTCCTCATATCTGTCCTAATGTGGCTATTCCACATGATACCATGTTTTCAGAACCTCTCACATCTTCTTTAGATGTTCCTTATTCTAATTCTGGTCCTATTCAAGCATCTAATCCAAATTTAGATATTGGTATATCAGATTCTATCACATCAGAACCCTCCATACCTACTTCTAGTTCTTCTATTCCTATTTCACCAGATTCTACAGCACCTGGTCTTTTATCTCCTTCTCAAGGACCAACCTGCCACTCTTCCTTCCTTAAGAAGGTCATCCAGGTGCATTAAACCACCTTCCTATTTGCAAGACTACCAATGCAGCAACATCATATCTCCTGATCTTACACAGTCCAATTCACACAGCAAGTTAGGTACTTCCTTAGTCTCTACTAGATATCCTCTTTCAGGTTACATTGACACTTCACAACTCTCTCCTTCATATGCCAATTTTTGTGCTGTCATTACCTCTATTTCTGAACCAAGATTCTATCATGAGGCTGTTAAGGATCCAAAATGGAAAGAAGCCATGAATGCTGAAATAGATGCTTTGGTTTCAAACAATACCTGGTCTCTTACTCCATTGCCTCCCAATAAAAAGGCAATTGGATGTAAATGGGTTTATAGGGTCAAATACAAGGCTGATGGCTCTGTGGAGAGATATAAGGCTCGCCTAGTTGCTAAGGGTTTCACTCAACAAGAGGGGCTGGATTTCACTGATACTTTTTCTCCAGTGGCAAAGTTAACTACTGTCAAGACACTTCTAGCCATATTTGCTGTGAAAGGTTGGCATTTGGCGCAATTGGATGTAAACAATGCATTTTTAAATGGTGATCTTCATGAGGAGGTGTACATGCAACTCCCTCAAGGATTTCACAGCAAAAGGGGGAATGTTGTTTGCAAATTGAACAAGTCTTTATATGGGCTTAAACAGGCTTTAGGGCAGTGGAATGCAAAGTTTTGTGTTGTCATTAAGCATCATGGTTTCAAACAGTCCAAAACTGACTACTCTTTATTTACAAAGAAGTTCAATGATTCATTCATAGCTTTGGTGGTTTATGTTGATGATATACTCATAGCTAGCAACGATGTTCAAGCAGTTGAGGAGCTTAAGACTTCTTTAGACCAGCATTTCAAACTTAAGGATCTTGGTGGTTTAAAGTACTTTCTTGGACTTGAGATAGCTAGATCAGACAAGGGTATCACTTTATGTCAACGAAAGTATGCTTTGGAGGTATTAAAGGATGCTAGAATGTCTGCTTGTAAGCCTAGCAAGGTGCCAATGGAGCAAAATTTGAAGTTAAGCAAGTTTCAAGGAAAATTGCTGGCTGATCCTGGAGTGTATAGAAGGTTAGTGGGCAGATTGCTTTATCTAACTATTACTAGACCAGATATTGCATATCCTGTTCACAAATTAAGTCAATTCATGTCAAAACCTAGGAAGCCTCACCTAGATGCTGCATATAAAGTGCTGCAATACATCAAGAGTTGTCCTGGTCAAGGTATTTTTCTGTCAGCCACATCAGATTTCCATTTAAAAGCCTACACAGATGCTGATTGGGCCTCTTGCATTGATACAAGGAGGTCAACCACAGGATATTGCATCTTTTTGGGTGATTCTCTCATATCATGGAAGTCCAAGAAATAGTCCATAGTGTCTCGATCTTCTGCTGAAGCAGAATATAGAGCAATGGCTGTTACCGTATGTGAAATGACTTGGCTATTGGCATTATTGAAGGATTTAGAGATTTTTCATCCTCAACCAGCTCTATTGTTTTGTGACAATCAAGCCACCATTTACATTGGAGAAAATCCAGTGTTTCACGAACGGACTAAGCATATAGAGGTGGACTGCCATGTGGTAAGAGATAAGGTGCAAGATAATGTTGTTAGGCTGCTCTTTACTCCTACACATTCTCAGTTAGCTGATTTACTTACAAAAGCTCTCAGCAGTCAACAATTAAGACACTTATTAGGCAAGATGAGTGTGGTGAATATACATGGTTTAGCCTCTCATCTTGAGGGGGAATGTCAAAATTTGGATGATTGTAAAAATAAGAACAAGTCATACAGTAAAATAAGAACAAGTCATATATAGCCTCTCATCTTAAGGCAAGATAATGTTGTTAGGCTGCTCTTTACTCCTAAACACAGTCATACAGTAAAATACCAAAAGACAGATAGAACTAGAGTATCAAAGTAATACTCGCAACTAGATAACCCCATCAACCCTGGTACTAATGTGTCCCGCACGACTAGAACCCAAACATTAAGATGAGGTAGACGAGAAGCTTGACTACTACTCTTTCTTCCTAGGGTCTAATGAAAAATATGTGAAATCTTGGAAACAAGTCAGTTCTCGTGTAAAGGATTTACGGTAGAATTGCAAGATTGATGTACTTCTGACCCGCCCTTGTCAAATTACATGGGTCATCTATGAGAATGAATAAGTCAAGGTCCATAGCTGGAGGTGATATTACATGCATAGGCCCACATACAGGGGGTTGTGCATGACAGATTGACGAGTCTCCAATCTCCACATGGCCACATTCATTTTTCTAAATTTTCACGGCCAACGATATTCCAATTCATCATCTTCCAACGAAGAAATTTCTAACATATATAACAAGAAAAAAAAAAAAAAAAAACCATTCCTTCAATTATAAAGCAATTATCATTTGATTTTTTTAATAAGAACAGATTTTCATATTTGAGTTTACTTAACGTGAACTAGATGGGCCCTTTAAGTCCAATTATAGAGTAACTAGCTTGTAACCCTATGTATATGTATGGATATACTTAAAGATATATAATATAATGCATAATATAATTCCTATATATAAAATTTAAATACTATTGATAGTCATTTTTATGTTTTGTTAACTCTTTAAAAAAATTTGTAAGGATAATATTAGATATAAAATGTAAATTTTCCATATATTTTTAAAATTATTATGAAGCACTATTTTTTTTTTTTTACGATTCATTTATTCTAAACTCTTTGGTTTTTGTACTTAATAACTCACTTGGATGAATATTTATAATGTAGTCCCATATTTGATTCTAAAATTAAGAAATAAAACTCTTTAAGAATAAATAATTTAGGACACATGGCACAAAATTGGAACTCTAATTTGAAATTTTAATTTGAGTTTCTCTCAATTTCACCTATTATTATATATATAGATTATCATTGGCTAATCTATTTCAATAGAGTTTGGTTGAAGAAGAACTTAGGCTAGGTTTCGAATAAAACACCCATTAACTTTTTTAAGAGATGCCCAATTTTTTGAAAACATAACCCGCCACCTCTTCCAAAACAAAACTCTAACTAAACACATTTATTATTTTCCCCCTTAAAAAATACTAATGGCTTAGGACATTTTAGCATGCTTCGTATAATGAATTTGATTGAATCCTTAATTTTTTATTTATTTTATTTATAGAGTTTCAACTTATGGTTTCCATTTCTGATGATTGTGTCATTTATCTTCAGATTAAAACACTAATTGGTTTTTGGTGTAAGTAGAGATTAACCTCAAATATCTTATTCAACCATCAGCGATTTTACTAATTGAGCTAATTAAAACTCACATTGAATTTTTAATTAATTGTATTGTCGTTAAGGTTTTTAATTTTTTTTTTTATAGTTATAACATGAAATGAGAGATTTGAATTCCAAATATCTTTATTAAAAATAACAAAAAATTCAAATAAGAGATGAATTTTATTTTCATGGCATGGCAACCCAAATCTACATGATGTTCACAAAATAAGAAAATAATATAGAAAACTTGATACTAATCATAATATTTTAGACTTAATTTCATCCCTAATCTATTGGGTTCTGGTTTTTTTCATAACAGAGGGTTCAACCATGTGGTACAGATCATACCTAAATCCAAAAGATTAGGAGGACAAGAGGGATTCCAAAGATTTCGTTCTTTTCATTTTTTTTCCCCTCCACTCGAAAAGGGGCATTTGATAATGGAACAAAGTGGAGGAACTTTCCGATCTACCTCATTCAATATTTTCTAAAGCTTGTAACCCTGGTCAATTTTAAAAGTCAAATATACCAAATGCCACGTTAACACCAATTTTTATAATTTTTTGAAATAGTTGATTGTAAACCATAAAAAATAAAAAAGAAGTATCCATCACTCATGGTATACAACTTCACCGGATTGTGAAATTGTGTATGAAATGGACATGTCTTAGATTTATAGAAATAGTTATGGGACATATATATTTATTTGGCTTTTATGTGTAAGAGTAATCTGACCTGCCATTGTCAGATTACATAGATCACCTTACTACCTATGAGAATGAATGAGGCAAAGTCCAGAGCTGACCTTTGTACAAGGGGACGTGTTCTGTGCATGATGGATTGAAGGGTCTCACAAGTCCTACATTGATTGTTCTATATATTCATTGCCAACGATATTCCAATTCATGAAAGAAATTTCTAACATAGCAGGAAAGATATCAGTGCTCAAATTGGTTATTATCCACAAATAGGGGCGAAACTAGGAATTTTTGCTGAGGACAACTTCTATTTTTAAATACTATCTATTATAAAGGATTTTTAAAAATTCTTGAGAGGGCCACGGCCACCACACCCTTGGCTGTAGTTCCACCCCCTATTAATATGGGCAAAACTTTATTTCAAGAATAACAAATTTATAGTTCTCATCCACTATATCCAAACGAGGTGGTATTACATATAGTCAAAATATGATAGATTATTCCTACCACCACCACGTTGTCTATTGTTGGATGGATGTTGGTGAAAGAAAATATATTAGATTTTGGTACTTGAGTTGACTTAATGTGGGCTAGATGGGTGGTTAACTATTAAGCAGAAGTGGAGGTCCATCAGGACTTAGGCTGGGTTTCAAATATGAAATCCATTAAGTTTTCCGAGAGAGGCCCAATTTCTTAAAAATTCTCTCGTCAGGTTGACAAGATTGAAGTCATTGATTTTTGGAGGCACTGTTAAATGACAAATCTATGAAATTGTGAAGACTGAAGGACTGTCAAGCAACAAGTCGTGCAGTAGATTGAATTCATACAACAACCTATCTAGTGTTGGAATTATACTACAAGTAGTTGGTTGTAGCCTTTAATTACAGTGTTATCGTTTTGTAAGAAGTTAGTTACTTAGTTTGCCGAGGGTATGCTGATACCGTAAACTAGTTGCTAACCCTTTAACAAAATCTTCTTTTTCCAAATTTAGAGCAGGATCCAGAATGTCAAGCACTTGATTGGGTGAAACTTCTTTAACAAAATCAAAAAAAGGTTCAAGCTATCTTTGAAAAAATTAATTATCTGTGGGTCTTTTGCCTGTGAACAGCTCTAATAATAGTATGAAATAATTGTAGATATCACTGGGTCCTTATTTCTCATACCATACTTTGCAATTGCAAATAAAATTTTTTATTTGATTGATCTAATTCCATATTAAAAAAAGGAAAAAAAAAAAATAATCTCAAGAGTTTTGAAGGAGCTCTTTAGTGACATATAATAGGAACAATATTATGACAGCAGAAAAGTTTTTTCAAGGCATGCTCTATCTTCTACAAGATATTCTTATTTGAGTTATATTTCATACTAGAAAGTATATTAAGAAGTATTGTGAAAAAATATAATTTAAAGTTAAGAAATGGTAAAGTTATTTGAGTTACTTCATCCTTATTCCAGGGTTTTTTTTTAAAAAATTATTATTATTATTATTTTTTACTTTTTCAACTTTTCATACATATGTATAGTGAATAACTATGAAGACAAAATGGCAGAGCTACCACCACCAAAAGTGAGCAATTTAATGACATGTAAATACAAGAAAATTATAAAATATTTTGGAAATACAAAAAATATACCATTTCTCCTCTCTTTCGATGTTATTAAACCTTAGTCCCTTTCACTTTCTGTTGAGAAAAAGAAAGAAAAAAAAAAATTAAAAGGGCAGGTGCCAACTACACAACATTGGATTTCTAATTGGAACATAGAATTGCCCTAACTCTGCCATGCCATTTTGTGGATTTGACATCTCATAAATTAACTATAACATTTTTCAACATTTTAGGGATGCAAGTGATTAGGATATGATAGGAGTCACTTAGCCGTGGAAAGAACTACCTCAGCATCGTTTGTAGATGACTTTTTAGTCCCAACTCTCAAGTTACGAAGGCAGCATGCTGGAAATAATAGGCCCAAAGCTGTATTCAACCACACCCCAGCGCTTCTTCTTTTTTTCTTTTTTTGGGCTTGAAACTAGACCCAAGTGTTGTTTGGGTCCAAATGCCATAATTTAAAATTAATAGAATTGGTGGGTCAAGCTTGGGTTTCAAGTGATAAGTGATAACCCAGATATTCTTTATAATGCGCTATATATGAGTTTTAAATCCCACCCAAATTCATAATTCTTTATAGTGCCCTTTCTGACCATCTACCCATTTAAATAATAATAATAATAATAAATGGTGGGCCAATTTTGAGGTAGAGAGATAAGATAGTCAAAATTATTTGATGTTTCCATCCTTCTATTTAGATATTTGAAATTTAAAATAAGAAATTTTGAAACTTAAAAATTTTAGTTGTACTGAAAAAAAAATTAGAAAAATATAATGTGTAATAACAATAGTTAGAAGAATATGGATCACTTCAAAAAAGAATAGTATCAATAAAAAACACTAAAATAATAGTATTATATATTTAGAAAATAGAGATATAGAAATTACTTTTAAAAACTTTTTAACTTTTAGAAAGAACAAATCATCTACAATAAAATTTTGAGAATAAAGTATACATTTTATATCACATTTCAAAATAATGATATATTTCCATACATTGCGTCACTGTGATTAGTTAGAATAAAAATGGCTTACAAGTTTTACTCCTGATCATCACAGAAGACAAAGCAAACATATATTAGCTTCATTTTGTTTTTTGAGGAAAATAATTTATTAGGAAGGATATACGGGGGAGTGAATGGAACTCGAGGTCGTCAACTAAAGCTCCAAGAGAGATGCATGTAATGGGTTTTCACGTTGTGCATTAATGTACAGAAAGGGGGCGCCCATCAAGTGTAGAGGCAGGGACTATTTTAAATTCAATACATGCAAAGTATATATTTTTCTCATATTTTTTGTTTTCACTTCTGACCATTCATTGGTTCTTTTCTTGAATTGGAAACTGGTCGATTTTTTCATTAAGATTGAATATTATATACGTAAGATGCAACTAGGGTCACATTATTTAAATGTTAAAATAACGTTATACTTTGTATAATGTTAGATTCATAAAATAAAATTCAAAATATGAAATTGACTCTCTATTTATTTCAAGTACTCTTCAAGGGATATTATCTAAAACAAATCAAAAAAAGAAAAAGAAGAAGAAGGAGATCTTGTTAAGCATAAAAAGGATTCAGGTCCTCTAGAGTTCCTAGGGTACTCTACCAGTAGATTTCATTAAATCCTAACCGTTCTTTAATGATTTAATGGTTTAAATTCTGCCATGTCAGCATTTCATTAATAATATTCTTGAAATAAATAGGTTCCAAAAATGAATTACATGATCTGCAAATTCCAAAAATTTTGTAAAACCTGGTGTTTCCGGGATCCAAATTCCAAAATGTCATAAATAGGTTCAAGGATACTGAAAATAATAGGCCCAAAGCTATATACAACCGCACCCCAGTGCCTTTTTTTTTGGGTCTTGAAACTAGACCCGAGTGTTGTTTGGGTCCAAATGACATAATTTAAAATGAATAGAATTTGTGGGTGAGGTTTGGGTTTCAATAAGTGATAATTTAGTAATAATAATATCTTTTATAGTATCATATATCTAGGCTTTGAAACCCACCCATTCTTCATGACCTTCTATTTATCTAAAAACATAAATTGGTGGGTCAATTATTGAGGTAGAGAATAGGATGGTCAAAATTATTTGATGTTCCCGTCATGCTATCTAAATATTTTGGTATGGGAAAAATGTCTTTTCTTGTAGAGAATTTGTTTTGAATTCTGTTGTTGTTCTTAACTTCTTGTTGTGGCCTAGTCTCGTTTTTCTTTCGTGAAAGAACGTCTTTTGAACCGTTAACTCTAACTTCATTGTACTACAAGACAATGTTATTAATATTGTTTGGTAACCAATGGTTAAAGAGTCATTTGATGTGATCAGAAACAAATATATATATATATGTATATATATATATATATATATATATATATATATATATATATGTACTCATACTTGAAATATATTCATACTTCAAACCATTATCTTTTAAAATTAGGGATCATTATGTCTCATTTAAAAAAAAAAAGCATTTATGTCAATTAATAATTTAAAAAAAAAAAAAAAAAACTGGAACAGTACATTAAAGAGCTTTAAAGCAAAAACTCAAATTTTATTTTACTCTTCTCTTAAGAATAATGCTAGAGATACAAACTATTTTACAAACTGCTGATATGATAAATTATTATTAGTAAATAAAAAAATGATATTAATGGTAAGCGTAGATGAAAACCAATAAAAGGTTGGTCATATCAACATTTTGTAAAAATGTTGTAAAATTGTTTGCGTATACCATTACTCCTCCCTTAATACTTTTATTGAAATTTCAAAAAGTGTGACCATTTATGCTACAAGCCTTAAGGCTATATTATAGAAAAACTCTCAATGTTATGAAACAATAGAAATTTGAAATTTTAATTATGAGAAAAAAATAAACTTTCTTTTTCCTTTTATTTTATTTTACATGAGATAGAATTTTACTCTAATAGTCTAGTCTAATCTAAGTGTAAGTGTATGTGAAACTCTCTTCTAAAATAGCCATTGCCTCCCTCACACTTCACAAGCTCTTATATTTGTGAAATGACTATCACGCCAAGGGTGCGCAATAGTTCTTTTTTCATCTCTTATCTAGTCATGTAAAGGTTATACTTCAAAATTCAAGCTTATAAGTCTTAAATTCTATCACAGATATTCAATACCACACATATATTGAATTAATGAGTAGAAGCATAAGAGAGTTTTATCATAAAGCTATTCATATTGAGAAAATACGCATAACTTTTATTGTGATGGGAGTTTGGAGCTGCTTTAATTAATAGACTAGTATTAAATTGTCTCTACTTAAGTCCATTCATACCATTTCAGTCTAATTTGATCCAATTGGTCATTCGGCCAATTTTGGTTCACTTTGGTCTAGTTCAATCCATTCCGTCCAATTCTTTCTAATTTTGGCTCAATTTAATCCATTTGATCCATGCCAATCCAGTTCAGTCCATTTCGGTATAATTCAATTCATTTCTATCTACTTTATACCATTTTGATCAAATTCAATCTATTTCGGTCCATTTCAATCTACTTCAGTCTTTTTAGTCCAGTTCATCCATCTCAGTCCACTTTGGTAAGAATGAGAAAAAACTAGTTTGGGTCGAAAGTATTATAAATTATTTGAGTAATATTAATTGTAATTATATGATAAGTTTTGATTATTAAGATAATCATCTTTAAGGGAATGAGAAATTTGAAACTTAAAAATTTTAGTTGTATCAAAAGAAATTAAGAAAGTATAATGCATAATAAAATTAAAAAATAAAAAATAGAAGAAAATGGACCACTTCAAAAAAGAACAATATAAATAGTAAAACCAAAAAACGAAGATACAATTATATATTTGTAAAAATAGAAAGATAGAAATTACTTTTAGAAATTGTTTAATTTTTAAAGAGAACAAATTATCTACAATAAGATTTAAAGAATATATTATACATTATACTACATTTCAAAATAATTATACGCATTACATTGTGACTAGTTAACTTTTAAATTAAAGTCACTCGAAGTATGTTTTACATTCATTCTTCTCACTTTTGACCATTCCTTGGTTCTTTTCTCAAATTGGAAATTGTTTGGTTTCTCCATTGAAATTAAATGTTACAAATTTAAATGTCTAACTAGTGTCACATTATTTAAAATTTAAAATAACATTATATGTTGTATTATGTTAGATTCATAAAATAAAATCTAAATAAATTATGAAATATACTCTCTATTTATTTCAAGTAAACCACAGAAGACATTATCTGGAAAAAAAATCTTGTTAAGAATAAAAAATTTCTCATTACAAGATCTACAAGAAACTATTGGGTGCTTCATAATAACGTTAATGGTATGATCCTGCAAGTACGTATCGCTTTTTCTTGTACACAATCATCAAATTATGGGTGACACACATATGATTTAGTGCTAATAATTTGCAGTGACAAAAGAACTAATCATTTGATTCATTACCAAACTAGAAGCAATTCTTGGTTGCTGGAGCTATCCAAGGCTCCAAGCTATGACATTCCTTTGTGAAAATGAAAGCAAACAAAAGAAAGAAGACAACAATTTTAACGTGGTTCGGCCATGAAAGCCTACATCCACGGAGTCTCTATTATTTTTTAAAGTAATGTTAAAGTTACAAATTATTCCACAGATATGATTACTAAAAAAAAAAAAACTTGGACAAATACAAGATAAACTAATAAGTGATTGCTAATAGAAACAAAAGGAGGTGCTACAAATCTTATTTTATTCCAACATTATAAAACATCAAAACCTCCTCAAGTCATGATAGCACCTTCCAATAGGGTCATTAGCCCTCTGTACCTGCATTCAAGGAAGACAATTATCTCTCTAAATCATTGAATTAAGCAAAATCATTTCTATGTATCGGAAGAACATGCTTTGGTTTCCAAAGTAGATTAATGCTATGCGGTGAATGAGGTTTTCCCTTCAAGAGTAAGGAATTGAAACAACTATCCATCTCCCATAGCTTAAAAATCAAGCAACCATTTTAGTTTTAGTCTTGCTAGTAAAAGGATTCATAATAATGCAAGAAGGTTCAGCTTTTGAATCCCAAACTCATTCAACGTTTTTATGGATATGGTTATGCAGGAACTTGTGAGATAGTTAAGATTATAAATAACTAAATATTTCCAAGTAAATTAGTTAAACTTCTTACCCATTAAAATTCCATAGTTGGAGTAATTTATGCCTATGTCTACATCAAAGATCAAAGGTGTCTCTAAAAAAAAAAGTACAGTGTGTAAGTACAATGCCAATAATCTCAACCTCAGCAATGGTAGAAATCACCAAATCGAAAATAGCTTAAATTTCATTTTGATATATGTGTTTTTCAACGAACTTATTAAGGGGGGAGGGGACAAAAAAGAGCTTATTCTAAATCATAGAAAACAAATTGGACTAATCTTAATCATATGAATAGTACCATCATGTAATCAAATTTCACATGGCATCAATATTATCAATTTCACTATAATAAAAGAAAGTACCGTGACAAGCACATGACATTGTGTGACTATATGATCCCCCTCCCTCCATAAAGGTTAGAGCAACAAGTACTACAAGAAACAATTTACCTGTAAGTTAAAGTACTCTTTCTCCACGTATTCTAGTTCTGAGGAGTTTCTCTCTAATCAAATGCAACTGAGCTACAACATCAATCATGTTCATCCTTTCTCTTGGAGATCCCATAGAACAAGACACTCCAATTCCAAATATCAAAATCAAGCACTCCAGAATTTTGGGACTTTCTAATCGATTTTGAATGCGAGTATCATTTGTCCTTGTTTCCATACCTTCTCTTTCCCAAAGTATAATAGGATCCACAACGTTAATGACTCATTCGGGCAATGCTCCTTTAACAAAATCATGAAGGTTCAAGTTGTTTTTGAAAATGTTATCAGTAGGCCTTTTTCCTGTGAACATCTCCAATAATAGTATGCCATAACTGTAGACATCACCACAAGTTGACACTTCGTTTCCCAAACCATATTCTGCAATTGCACAGAACATTCACAATATGATTGATCTTGTTTCATATAAAAAAAAAATTATAATAGCAAAACTTTGAAAGAGCTCTTTAGTGGCATATTAAAGGAAAAAAATTATGAAAGGTGGAAATTTCTTTCAGGACATGCTCCACCTTCTAAAAGGCTTCCTTAAGCTATTTCATGCTTGAAAGTACATCAAGAAATATTAAGAAAGAAAATAATTTAATATTCAAAAATAGAAAAGGTACTCACCTGGAGGAGCATAACCAATTGTTCCTCTTAATCCAATAGAGCTTGATTGATTAGCATGACACTCGGTGGCCTCAAGAAGGAACCTTGCCAAGCCAAAGTCCCCCACATGTCCAATCATTTCATCATCGAGAAGAACATTGCTAGGCTTGAGGTCGCAATGAACAATTGGTGCATGGCAATGATAATGAAGATATTCCAATGCATTTGCAACATCAATAGCAATATTCAATCTTTGAAGAAGATTCAAATTCTTTTGTTCCTCAAGAACCTCATTTGTTCTTGAAATTGGATGCAACCACTCGTCTAGGCTGCCATTAGTCATGAACTCGTATACTAAAGCTTTGAAATCATGACCTTGATATTCAACACCTGAACATACTGTGAGTACCTTTAACAAATTCCGATGTCTGATGTTTCGCAAAGCCTCACATTCAGCAATAAAACTTCTGGAAGCTCCACGATGCAAAAGGTTGAGCACCTTGACAGCAACTATACATCTATCATGACCAAGAATTCCTTTATACACAGATCCAAAGCTTCCCACACCAATTAAATTAGTGGAGGAAAATGCATCTGTAGCTTTTAGGAGACTTTGGTAAGATACATTCAAAAGTAAATTTTGTGAATTACTTAAAATACTTTCCCTTCTCTTTCTTTTAAAATAGAAGAGAAGTAGAAATGAAATCACCAAAGTTATTCCAAAAAGGCCACAAAGTATAGAGATTATTAGCTTCAAGGAAAGAGTCAACTTCCTCTTCTTGGGTTTATTGTATTTACATACAGGAAGATCAAACTTTGGCATGCCTCCACATAACTTACTGTTTCCCTTAATCACGGTTGCACTAATGTTCTTGAAAACTCCATTTGTTGGTACCTCCCCTTCGAAATTGTTATAAGACAAATTCAATAACTTCAAGAAGATAAAGCTCTCCAAAAATTTAGGAATATTGCCAGAGAAATTGTTTTTAGAAAGATCTAAAAGTTGAAGGCCCCTTAATGATTCCAAAGATGAAGGAATGACCCCTTGAAAGAAGTTGCTACTCATGGCTAGATATTCTAGTTTTACACAGCTACCAAGGCTTGTTGGAATTTTTCCAAACAACATGTTTTCAGAAATATCCAAGCGTTCTAAATTTTTTAAATTTTCTACTTCTATAGGAAGGACACCAGTAAATTTGTTGGCTGACAAGTCTAGAGAAATTGCTGTGAATGAGAGACCAATTACTTGATATGATATTGTACCATTGAGATTGTTTTCAGAAAGATCCAAATCAATCATATTTTCACACTTGACTAGACTTAAGGGGATGCTTCCTTGAAGATTATTATGGTCTAAATACAAAGTTGTCAAAATAGTTAAATTTCCAAGAGAAGATGGAATGTTCCCGAAGAAATTGTTTGCAGATAAAGCCAAATATTGTAACTTTTGTAGCTTTTCAATTTCAAAAGGAATATGACCTGATAATTTATTGTTCTCCATAGCTAGTAGATTCAAATTCGTCAAATTTCCTATTCCAATAGGAATGTTTCCAGATATTTTATTATAACTTAGAACCAATCTGGTGAGAGTAGTTGAGAAATTGACAATGCACTTTGGCAACTCTCCCCCAAAGTTATTTACATGCATAAGCACAAACCTTAGATATGTGGCATTTGTCAAAGAACAGAGAAAACTCAAGTCATTTGCCCCTCCATTTCCAAGCTCGTTAAAGTATATTAAAAATAGTGAAAGTTTGTTTAACTTCTCCAAAGAAGGAACTTTTCCACTTAAATTATTTTCATGAAGTTGAAGCAGCCATAGATTTGAGGCATTAGATATTGAAATAGGGATAGGTCCAGTAAATTGATTGGCAAAAATGCTTAAAACTTTAATATTTTGTAGGGTGATTCCTATGTCCAATGGTAGGTGCCCTTGGATTTGGTTGCCTCCTACATCAAAGTTCTGTAACGAAGACAAATTGAAGATTGAGGGAGGAATTCTTCCAGACAACCTATTAAATTCGACATAAAAAGTAGTAAGTTTCGTCAATTGGCCAAAAGAATGAGGGATACTCCCACCCAAGTTATTATGTGCTACAGAAAACCGTTCTAGAGAGGATAAGTTGCCGAAAGAAGGTGGGATACTTCCTGTCAAACTATTATTTTCAAAATTAATGCGTCGGAGTTTTGACAAAGTGCCAAGAGTTGTAGGTATTTCCCCATCCAAAAGGTTGCGACCAAAATTAATGTGTTTGAGGTTGGTGCAATGGGATAAATTTCTTGGAATTTTGCCAATATGTGTGTTATTGTACAGTTGTAGGAATTGCAATCTGCGTAAACGGTCAATTTCTGAAGGAATTTCATTATGAAAGCTACTGCCTGCGAGTGATAGTTTTTTCAAAAAACTTAAATTACCAACATGTGGTGATATAGAGCCTACCAGTTCCGAAAATTGCAGCAGGTCCAACCCAATGACCCTCTGATGTCGACGACCACAAGTAACCCCTCGCCATTGACAAAAGTGGATGCTATCATTCCAAGAGCTCAGAAGCTGGAGAGGATCATGAGTGATCTTGGCTTTGAACTCATGCAACGCCAACCGATCCGTCTCATTATTCCCGCCAACAACAGAGGTGACTAACAAGCCACACCACCAGAGAAGGATAAAAGCATGTATGAAAAAAGAAGAGGACGGTGGAGATGAAATCCACTGGGAAAGCCCCATATGCAATATGGTTGAAGAGGCAGTTGGTACAAGTGTGTATTGTGAGGGAAGGCTAATTTGGCTGTGTATAAAATCTCAAGAAGTGGCAAATTTATAAAGAGAGCTAGAGAGAAGAAATTCGGTGCGAGAATTTTGGGGATTATAGTCGGTCTGATCATCTTTAATTAATCAATCAGACCCTGTACCCATGATCCACGTGGAATGCTATAGTTTTTCCCCCTTTATATTAAACCAAAGGTGTGTTTATTTGGTGTATTTTAAGTTTTAACAATTAAGGATTTGGAAGTGCAGCGTCCGTACTTGGCTGAGCCCAAAATACACGTTTCTAGACCCTTCAGCGTGTCCCACACGCTTAAGTCTGATTAAGAGACATGGTTGCAGATGGATGGCTTGACGATTTGAGAGACAAGCTGATTAATTGAGCAATTCCATCAAGTGTGGGCTGGAACTCACGTGTGCCACACACCCAACATCTTTTTTATTGTTAAAATTTGATAGTTACAACTAAAAAAAAAAAATTATTCGAAACATAGCTCTCATAGATATGAGAAGACAATATTACTAAATTTCAAGATTCTTAAGGTCTATTTAGATATTATTTATTGTTAAAAATTAAAAATATTATAGTAAAATAATTTTTTAAAAGTGTGAATAGTATTGTGGAACCTGATTTTAAATTTAACTCGTTAGACTTGTTTTAGCCAATAACAAAAAGGTGATGTTGATTCGGTCAACAATGGAGGCTAAATGTGAATGCAAACCCTTTTTCCTTTCACACGGTGACCAAGTCCAAGCCTATCACTCTCTTTGGTTCAATTTCAAAGTTTGCGGCTCTTCTTGACATATTGACCATCCTTTAGCTAATATAATACCATTATAAGAGCCCTTTTATATTAGTATAATGATAGTCTAAGTTTATAACAATTGTTAGCTATTGACTATTCAACTTCTAAAATATAGAGTATGAGAAAATCATACCTGACACAACGCCACAGTGAAGAAAGCAAGGTTCAGTTTTCGACTGAAGCAAAAGGAAATACACGTGTGACTCAAAGAGGAAGAAAGCTAGGGTTTTATTTATTTAATTATTTTTTTAAAGCTTAACAAGGCCTATATATATTTACTTATGTCACCTCACTTGGGCTTCATATTCCATAGTATATATCTCACTTTTAATATCTTAGGCCCAAATCAATTTAATCCATTTTATTGTAGGCCTCTTTTATAATTTACGTATAATAATTAAATTGGTATAAAAAAGATACGGGGTGTTACATCCTTCCCCCCTTAAAAATTTCGTCCTCGAAATTGTACATACCTTCATTAACAAACAACTCTAGATGATTTGATTTCATCTCATCTTCTCGCTCCCAAGATGCCTTCTCCACTGTGTGATTCTTCCAAAGGACCTTAACTAATGATATGGTCTTGGTGCGTAGCACTTGATCCTTACGGTCAAGAATTTGGATTGGAACTTCCTCATAAGTCAAGTTGTCTCTGATCTTGAGTGGCTCATAGTTCAAAACATGTGAAGGATCCGGGATGTACTTCCTCAACATGGAAACATGAAACACATTATGCACTCCTGCAAGTGTAGGCGATAAGGCCAACTCATAGGCAACTTTACCAATGCGTTTTAGGATCTCAAATGGACCAACAAATCTGGGACTCAACTTCTCTTTCTTCCCAAATCTCATCACACCCTTCATTGGGGCGGCTTTCAAAAATACCATATCTCCAACTTCAAATTCCACTCCCCTCCTCGAGTTGTCATAATAACTCTTCTGTCGACTTTGTGCTGCTTGCAATCTTTTACGAATCAGATTAATCTTCTCAGATGTCATCTGAATGATTTCTGGTCCCAACAATTTTCCCTTACCAACCTCTTACCAACACAATGGGGACCTGCATTTTCTACCATACAAAGCCTCATAGGGAGCCATCTCAATACTAGAGTGGTAGCTATTATTATAGGAAAACTCCACTAAAGACAAGTACTTTTCCCAACTTCCTTTGAAATCCAATACACAAGCCCTTAACATATCCTCCAAAGTACGAATAGTCCTTTCTGATAGTCCATCTATTTGTGGGTGGAAGGCCGTAGTAAAGCTAAGATTAGTACCTAAAGCTTTATGTAGGCTTTCCCAAAACTTTGAGGTGAATCTTGGTCTCGATCAGACACAATTGATGCTGGAACTTCGTGAAGACTCACAATCTCATCAATATATATCTATGCTAGCTGATCAAGTGAGTAAGTCATCTTAACCAGAATAAAATGTGTTGTTTTTGTCATCCTATCCACAATCACCCAAATGGCCTCGTGTCCCTTAGGAGATCTTGGCAAACCAGTCACAAAATCCATACATATATGCTCTCACTTCCATTCGGGAATGGAAAGTGGTTGCAGCAATCCTGAAGGTTTCTGGTGTAGTGCCTTAATTTGTTGACAAGTCAAGCATTGCTCCACAAATTGAGCTATCTCTCTCTTCATGTTATTCCACCAATAAGTTTTTCGAATGTTACGATACATTTTAGTGCTACCAGGGTGCATTGAGTATGGGGTACGATGGGCTTCTTCCATAATCTCCTTCTTTAGTGCAAAATCATTTGGCACACAAAGTCTATTTCCAAACCTCAAAACACCATCATTAGACACATTAAATTCTGGTCTCTTCCCTTCTTGTACTTCTCCTATGATCTTTACAATTTGTACATCATCAACCTGTGACCTCTTAATCTTCTCAATCAAAGTGGGTTGTATTGTCAAACTGGTCATAAAGACTTGGGAGTCACCCATGACAATTTCAATTTCCATCCTCTCCAAGTCATTAATAATCTCCTTTTGTGTAGTTAACAAGGCAGCTGAGAAACCAAAAGACTTCTGACTAAGTGCATCAGTTACCACATTAGCCTTGCCTAGATGGTAAATTGATTCAGCAATCATAATCTTTAATCAACTCAAGCCACCTTCATTGCCTCATATTCAATTCTTTCTGAGTAAAGAAGTACTTCAAGCTCTTATGATTTGTATAAATTTCACACCTTTCACCATACAAATAGTGTCTCCAAATCTTCAATGCAAACACCGCTGCAGCCAGCTCCAAATTATGAGTGAGGTAATTTTGTTCATAACTCTTTAATTGGCAGGAAGCATAAGTTATGACTTTACCATGCTGCATCAACATACAGCCAAACCCTTTTCTTGAGGCATCACTATAAATGACAAAGCCTCCCAAGTTGCTAGGGATGGTTAGTACTGGTGTAGTGACCAACCTTTGCTTAAGTTCTTGAAAACTCTTTTCACATTCTTCTGTCCACACAAACTTGGCATTCTTATGAGTTTGATGAGTCAATGGGGCTTCAATACGGGAAAATCCCTTCACAAACCTCCTATAATAGCTAGCAAGGCCCAAAAAGCTTCTGATCTCACTCACATTCATCGGTCTTACCCAATCAACCACAGCTTCAACCTTACTAGGGTCTACAGAAATCCCTGCCTTAGATATCACATGCCCTATGAACACCACTTGATCAAGTCAAAATTCACACTTCTTAAACTTTGCACATAGCTTCTTCTCCCTCAAAATTTGAAAAACAATTCTCAAGTGCTCTTCATGTTCTTCCATTCTTTTGGAGAAGATTAGAATGTTATCAATAAAGACAATAACAAAGCGGTCTAAGTACTTATGAAACACCCTATTCATTAAGTCCATAAATGCAGCAGAAGCATTGGTCAAACCAAAAAGCATTACCAAGAATTCATAGTGCCCATACCTCATCTTGAAAGCTGTCTTGGGTATGTCTTCACTCTTGATTTTCAACTGGTGATACCCAAAACGAAGCTCAATCTTAGAGAAGACTTGTGCCCCTTGTAATTGATCAAATAGGTCATCAATACGAGGGAGAGGGTATTTGTTTCTCACAGTAACCCGGTTTGACTCACGATAGTCAATGCACAACCTCATAGTCCCATCCTTCTTTTTCACAAATAAAATTGGTACACCCCAAGGAGATGCACTTGGTCTAATGAACCCCTTGTCTAGAAGTTCTTGTAACTGTTCCTTGAGTTCCTTAAGTTCAGTGGGTGCCATCTGATATGGTGCCTTCGATATAGGAAAAGTTCCAGGGAGCAAATCAATGGAGAATTCAATCTCTCTATCTATAGGTATCCCTGTTAAGTCTTCAGGAAAGACATCAGGAAACTCCTTCACAACAGGGATATCATCCAACTTCAATTCCTCTTTCCTAGTGTCCACCACATGAGCTAGGTACCCTTGGCATCCTTTTTGTAATAGACACTGAGCCCTAAGGGCTGATATCACCCTGGGTAAGGCATGCATCCTAGAGCCCTTAAATCAAAATTTTGGCTCTCCTAGAGGCCGAAACACCACCTCTTTTCTAAAGTAATCTACACTGGCATGATAAGCTGCCAACCAGTCCATTCCCAAAATTACATCATAGTCATACATGTCCATCAAAATCAAGTTTGCTAACATTTCCCTATCCTTAATTTGAATAACACAAGACTTAAGCATAGAATTACACACTAAGGAATCACCCATAGGTGTGGCCACAGACAAGTCATAATCCATAAGTCCAGGTTTCTTATCACATAACTTAGCATATCGAGTGGAGATAAAAGAGTGTGTAGATCCAGAATCAAATAGAATTTTAGCAAAGTTTGAGAATAATGGGAGGATACCTGCAACCACAGTATTTGAAGCTTGAACATCCTGTGGTGTGAGTGCAAACACTCTCCCTTGTGCCTTCCTCCTCTGATCATCCTTTCTAGGTTGTGCCATTGAGTTTTGTTGAGGAAATGTACAACTTCTAGCTAAGTGTCCTGTCTTCCCACAATTATAGCAAGCCTTTCCTTCAAAGAAACATGGCTTGTCTCCATGGAACCTTCCACATGTAGGGCAAGCATTTGAACTTCTACCTTGAGCATTCTGGGGTGGATTCTTATTTTCTGGCTTATTTGATGATGAATTACTCCCAGACCTCCCAACAAATCCTTTCTTTTTCCAATGACCTTGAGCATTGCCTTGTCGAAAGCCTGTCTGTCCAATATTTCTAGGTGGGTTCTCATTCCTAACGTTGTTCTTGAAATCTTCCTCCAGTCTCATAGCTCTCTTAATTGACTCTCCATAATTATCAACCCCTGATACAATCAAATGGTGTCAAAGTCTCTTATTCAACCCCTTTTGAAATTTGCTTGCTTTCTTTGCCTCAGTAAGGATTAAGTGGGGTCCAAAGCGAGATAACTCAATGAATTTAGCTGCATATTACTCATGGTCAACATTCACTAACCAATATAAATGTTTTTTTTTTATGGATATACCCATATAGATGTAAAAGATACATAAAAGTTATGGGTAAATATGTAACTTCATGTCATATTATGTTATATATGTAGGTTTTATTATTTAAAAACCATTCTCTCCCTTCAATTCCACCCAATTTGGGCAGATTGCAAAGAGCAAAGTACTTTTCAAACTTCTCATATATATATATTGTAAATTTTGAAAATTTAACCGTTTAATTTTATATTCTTGTGTTCTTAACATACATATCAAATTTCATTCAAATTAGATATTATTTACTATTCGATCAATAAACTTATATTTTATACATAATTTTAGATCATAAAAATTTGAAATTTTAACATTTATTTGATGAAATAGCAATTGATCTTTTATTTTATTGAAATTTTACATGCATGAAGAATATAATAAGAATATGTGATCTAACGATTAGATTTTCAAAATTTACACTCAATATAAAAATATATGAAGAATTTATAAAATGTCTTTCTAAACTAATTTGAAAAAAAATTTTATTCGATTGCAAATATGTGGACCCAATAAAAATAGTTTCTTCCTTTTTATTTCTTCCATAGTAACCACACAGAAAGGACTACATATCTTCTCATTCCTCTTCTCTTCCTCTTTCCTCTAGCCTCTCCAAACAGATGGTAAATTTCTCAAATACCTGGTTCCTTCCACACCGTAGACCCCACTTCCCACATGGGTGCACAGTAATCCTCGCCGGACTCCTGAGTCCTGGCGCCACATTAGCCCAAACCCACCTTCCCCATTCCATCATCAATTAAACAATGACTCACTCTCTCACTATAGCTCACACAAATTAGAGACAACAAGAAAGAAAATAAAGAGCGAGAGATATGGAGGTCAAAATCAAAGGACTTGACGTTTGACATGATAGGGTGTTTTAGTGGGGTCCAAACGTATCAGAAAAATATTTTATATAAAAGAAGGAAAGAGAGAGAGATGGAAAGAAAGAGAGTGATTGGAAGGGATTGAGATCCCGTGCAATACCTAGGGTATTGTACGGTGTGCAATTGCACAAATCCCAACCGTTTATTTAATCCAACGCCTCCTTATTTTGACACCTCACCAAAATTAAAAAGACCCTTTTACCCTTAAAATTTTTGGAGTCCCACTGTTGCTGATGCGTGTGAGCTGTTTTCACATTTGATAAAATCAAATTTCTCCTCTCCCTGAGCTCCTCTCTTCTCCCTCAACCCGCCGTCACCCATCACCCAAGACCCATCTGAAATTTCTTATTCAAATTTCCCTCTCCCTGAGCTCCTCTACCTCTCCCTCAAGCCGCCATTTTTTCTGCCTCTCCCTCAACCCACCGTCACCCATCACCCAACGAAGACCCATCTGAAATTTCTCTCCCTAAGCTCCTTTGCCTCTCCCTCAACCCGCCGTCACCCATTACCCAACAAAGACCCATCTGAAATTTCTTAACCCCCAAACACTCACACTTACACTCACACACACCCATCACCCGCCGCCATTTTTTCTGCCTCTCTCCCTTAACCCGCCGTTCCTTCTACCTCTCCCTCAACCCACCGTCACCGCTGCCAGCATCACCCAACGAAGACCCATCAGCCAAAACAAAGCTTCTTCCTTTGAAATTTCTTAACCCGAAACACTCACACTCTCCCTCTCTCTGTCTCCAAGTGCCTCTCCCTCAACCCGCCGCCACCGCTGCTAGCATCACCCAACGAAGACCCATCAGCCTCCACAAAGAAAATATTGCATCTTCCTAGGTTGCTTCCAACATCAAACGACTCAAGGAGGTGAGTTCTCTCTTTTGGGTTTGATTTTAGTTCTTTTAGTGATATATATTTCACCATGGAATGATTATTTTGTTTATGTTTTGAGGAATATGTTTGGGTATTTTTTTTCTGCAACTTGAATATAGTGCATTTTGGATATGTGAAATATGGTCTAGCATAATTATAGGAATGGATGGTCAGTGGTACAGGGTACAAAAAATTTCTGCTTTTATTTTTAATGAAATACATTCATTCTTCTATATTTATAATAGTAGATAATGGTGTACATTTGTTAATTACAAGAGTATTTTTAATTCATTGCATAGTGTGGTGAGAGAATTCTCTCAAAACATGGATGCCAATGCAGATTTGGATCCTAGAGTTGGTATGGAATTTGATACATTAGAAGACGTATGGGAATTTTGGGTAAAATATGGAAGGCAAGTAGGCTTTGATGTTAGGAAACATTACATAAATAAAAGTAAGAATGATGGTAAGGTAACATCAAGGGGATTTGTATGTGCAAAGCAGGGCATTCGAGGTAAAGAAAAAGAAGATATGATTCGCACACGTAACCGAGATGATACAAGGACTAATTGTCCTGTAAGATTTTATGTTTCATTAGTGCGAGAAAGTGGAAAGTTTAAAGTGTCTGATTTTGTTGGAGAACATAATCACATTCTTCATTTATCAGAAACAGTTTATATGATGAGATCTCAACGAAAAATTTCAGAAGTTCATGCGGGATTAATTGAGTTAGCATCCTCTTCTGGAATTAAGCCAAAAGCAGCCCATGAGTTGATGAGTAGAGAGGCTGGTGGGAGAGCTAATCTTGGATTTACTAAGCTTGATCAAAAAAATTACCTTAGAACAAGGCGGCAAAAAAACTTGGTATATGGTCAAGCTGCATGTTTATTAGGGTACTTTCAGGATCAATTGACAAAAAATCCATATTTCCAATATGGAGTACAATTAGATAACATTGAGCAAATAACTAACATTTTTTGGGCTGATGCTAGAATGGTTATTGATTATGCCAATTTTGGTAATGTGGTGACATTTGACACTACATATGGTACTAATAAAGAGCTAAGACCATTAGGGGTGTTTACCAGTTTCAATCACCATAGAGGGTTAACAGTTTTTGGGGCTGCTCTTTTATACGATGAAATGGCAGAATCATTTAAGTGGCTGTTTGAAAGTTTCTTAGTTGCACATGCAGGTAAAAGACCTAAAACAATTTTTACGGATCAAGATCCTGCAATGGCAAAGGCATTGAGTGAGGTGATGCCTAACACTTACCATGTACTTGGCACATAATGCAAAATGGGATAAAACATTTGGGGAATTTGATGAAGGATGGCTCTTCTTTTCTTCAAGTTTTCAAAACTTGTATGTTTGAGTTAAATGATGAAAATGAATTTGAAAAAACTTAGGAGGACATGATTGACACATATGGTATACATGATCGTAGTTGGTTGGATGGTATTTACAAATTGAAAGGAAAATGGGCAAAATGTTACATGAAGAATGCATTTACATTGGGAATACGAAGTACCCAACTCAGTGAAAGCTTGAATGAAGATTTAAAAGATTACTTGAAATCTGATTTGGATGTGGCTGAATTTTTTGAACATTTTGATCGGGTGATTGAGCAAAAACGAGAAAGAGAGTTACAAGCTGAATTTAATGCTAGGCAAAAGTTTCCTCAGTTGGGCTTGAAAAATTCTCCATTGTTGAAGCAAGCAGTACAAGTCTACACACGTTTAATATTTCGGATGCTTCATGATCAATATGACCTTGCATCAGTAGCAAGGATAAAAAATCGCCAAGAGGACTCGTTAGTGCATACATACACTATTGAGTTTATGCATCAGCCGGGTGAGTTCATAGTCTCTTATGACACTACAAATAAGACATTTGCATGTAGTTGTAGGAAGTTTGAAATTGTTGGGATATTATGTTGTCATGTTTTGAAAGTCTTTGACTTCCTTGATATAAAGACAATTCCTGATATTTACATTTTGAAAAGATGGACAAGAGAGGCAAAAAGTGGATATATCTTGGACAATAGGAGAACAAATGTGGAAGAAGATGTCAACTTGAGTGTTACACAACGATATAGAAGATTATGTCCCAAGTTGGTACTATTAGCTTCTCGAGCGGCTGACAATGAAGAGGCATTTGCTTTAGTAGAGAAGATGCTAGAGGAATATGAAAAGAAAGTTGAAGACATTGCAGCAAAAAATGTGGGTGGTCATCAATTGCCCCATCAAATGCCATTACGTAGTGGTGTAGAAAATCTTGATCCTAACCAACATTTGGAAGATTTGGTTGAAAGAGTAAAAGGTCTTAAGAAAAAAGATGGGCGCAAGGGTGGAAAACGAAAGAAAAGTTGGGTTGAGAAGCAAACCAAAAAAAGGGGTAGAGTTGAATTAAATGATGAGGTTAGTCAATAGTTTTCCAAAATAAATTTTATTTATTTATTTTTATCCCTTACTAAGTTTCCAATGTTTGTATACTTTTATCTTGTTATGGCTAATAATAATATATATTTTCTCATATAGGAACCTGGTTTTGCTCCTAACATGCAATACAATAATTATGGCTCACATGGAGAACATTATTCGCATCAAGTAAGAGATTTTTTTTATTTGTAGTGGAATAGCTTAATAATTTGTGAAGTTGGAGGTTGTACTACACTTGCCTTTTTATTTGTGAATTTATCAATAAGGTTTTCTTTTTTGTGATATAGCGGACTTATCCTGTCACTTTTTCCACACCAATGATGACATCTGAATTGGGACCAATCCCTAGTTACCAAACTAGTTTCACCTCATTCTTAAGGGTAAACATACTTGTTTACATGTTTTGCATTTATAAGTAATTATATAATTTCTTAAACTCTCTCTTATAATCATTGTGATTACATAGGCACCATTAACTCCATTGTTGTCTCAAGTATCAAATCCTGCGGATGTTAGTCAGGTAAAATGTAAATGTTTTCATACATGAAAATTTGAAAAAACTTACATGTTTATTTGTTTTGCAATTATAAGTAATTAGATGATTTCGTAAATTATTTCTCTTATAATCATTGTGTTTACATAGGCACCATTAACTCCATCATTGTCTCAATTAACTCCATTGTCTCAAGTATCAAATGATGCAGTTGTTTGTCAGGTAAAATGTAAACATTGCTTTAAGTCTGCCAATCTTCCTTACTTTTTTTTTTCATTTCCTTGTTAGATTTGAGGTCTGATTTTCTAATTGGTTTGTATTATGAAGTTTCTGTTGAAGTGGTTTCTGTTGAAGTGGCTTTATGTGTTTAAGTGGGTCTTGGCTGCTAATGAGGTAGTTGATGGGTTGGGATATGGCTGTGTGTTGTCTTGATGACTAATGATTTGGGTTGGCTCTTTGATGGTTGATAGTGATGGATGATTGTGGCTGGCTATTGATCGTCTCTCGGCTATGCATACTTGGCAATGGGTGATTTGGATTTTGGCTTGACCTGTGGTGAGTGACTTACCTTTTGTGTGAGTGGCTTGGCCTGTGGTGAGTAACTCCATCATTCTTGACCTTTTGTGTGAGTTCCACCTATAACAATTTGGTGAGTGGCTTAAATTTTTGGTTGAGGCAAGTTTAGTATTGGTCCCTCAAATTTAAAATATTTAGTTTTAATTCTTACTCACCAAATGAATATTGGCCAAGTAAAACTAAATTCATGTGTTTATATCCTCTCTACTTACCAAATGAGTAAACTTATTTGTTTATATATATACACAGGGAAATGAAGTTAGGTTCAATTATGGACCAACTCCATGTGTTGAAAATACAAATGCTTGCTTGGAAACACAACACTATTTTGGTAGGTAAAAAACTAATAAATGGTAAGTTCAATTATAGTGAAATTTTCTTATGTTTGTTTAAGTTTAAAATGTAACTTGATTTTTTTTGACATATTTTCTGGCTAATATTGATTTTGCAGTATGATGGATAACATTTTTTGGACAGTTTGTTTGATAGTATATTGCACAGTGGACATGGTAGCATATTGCACAGTGGACAGCATTTATGGACAGCTTTGCCTTGGACAGCTTCTTGGACAGCAAATCTGACTTATTTACTGATTGCACATGTAGCAAATTTTTTGGAAAATTTTTGTAACTAAAGAAGTTAGTCAAACATGTTAAATATGTTAAATTGAACAATGGCATGTTTGAGTAACTTCTAGTTAAACATTAATTATATATGCAAGTGATTAATATTTTTAAATGCAATGTCTCTTTATACTCTAACTTTTGTTTCCTAAATTTGTTAGTGCATGCTAGAATGAATAAGAGATTTCCAATTTCATATTAGATTTGGTGCTATTGAGTGTCTAATTCTATCATATGTAGTAAAAGAAAAAAAAAATGAAAGAGATGAGACAAAAAGAAAAGCACAGCAAGAGAAGAAAAAAAAAATGAAAGAGATAAGACAAAAAGAAAAGCACAGCAAGAGAAGAAAAAAAAAAATGAAAGAGATAAGACAGAGGAAAAGCACAGGAAGAGAATGAGGAATTGTGGAGCTTTGGCTCACGTTCAGGTGGTTTAAATACTTCTTGGAATTGTGTAATTGTGAAGAATGGTTTACCATCCCAACTCTTGTTGGCTCAAATTTAAAAACTGTGACTGACTTTGTTGAAACATTTACTAATAACTAGAATCCCAGCATTGTTAGAAATATCTACCACCACTCCTTGTTTTTTTAAGGAGGACAAAATGTTTTGGAGACATTCAACTCCTGGTATGTACCAAATTAAGGTCTGCAAGGAACAAATGGTGCCAAAAAATGGAAAGTATGGAACAAATGGAAAGTAAAATACATGTTTATATCACGTTTGTGTGGAAAATATTACATAATTGTTCGTCTGTTAATCTTAACTTGACAAAGAAAAAAAATATGAAAAATAAAAGTAAAAATCATGAACAAAGTAACTTGTTCAACTCAGCTAAATGTTTACCCCATACAATAAAAATATGAAAAATAAAAGTACAAATCATGAACAAAGCAACTTGTTCAACTCAGCAGCTCTGGTCACACTTGGTAAGAAACTTGTTCAGCTCAGCAGCTCTGGTCACACTCTTGACAAAAATGACAACTTGATTGAAGTCCAATGTGTTAAGAAGGTCATTCAATTTGCGGTTTTTCTCTGCCTCCTTCAATAAAATGTAGTGCTGCACAGAGAGACAATGGAAATGTGCATTAGTTAAATGAGCAAGAGACAGTCAACTGAGAAACAAAAATATTGCAAAATTTTTTTTTTTAAAAAAAAGCATCGATGATACCTGTACAAGACCGTGCAGAGTCAACTTGGTCTCATCATCAACATAAATTTCATTGGCTGAAAAAAACAAGTGTCAATATAAAGTGCATCAAAATACCATCTTCTACAGCAACCAAAACTCAACAACAATAGATAAACAAATAATTGGCAATCCAAAAAGTCAATCCTTTTGAACTACTATGTATTGATTGAACTTACTCATCTCTCAAATAGTAGAAACATCCAACTAGTACCCAAGAAAAAAGAAGTTGAGCCAATATCCTCACTAAGGCCCCACAAACACAATCACTCAACCACATATAACCAAAAGGATCAAGAGAAGTGGTTACGCCCAAAGAAAAGTTCAGACTAGAAGTAGGAAAAACTAAAAATATTGCAAGTACTACAACTACAAATTCATTCCCTTGCCAATGACAAGGCAAATTGAAACCTAAGCCACAACAATTGACACAACCAACACGGCAATGACATGACATTTAGAACTAATTCACATAAACAAGGGGATAAAGGGTAGAAGAATAAGAAGACCATACCCAGTGATTCTAGCATCTTATCACACTCATCAAGAATAAAATGCCTCACATTCTACAATCCAATATTCTTCCAGGTGTTCCAACAACAACAACAACAACAACAACCACAATAACAACAATAACAGAATTAAGACTTGATTTTAATTCCTAAGCTTAAAACCCAAAAAAGAGAAAACAGAATTAAATTCAGCCCCAATGAGAAAAAAAGTTTGACCTATGAATATTTTCAATATCCATGGCAGTTTTCATCAAGCATAATAAAGCTATGTCAAATCTACACTAAATTCCTCCAGAGTCCTTAAGTTGAGCAGCCACAATCATTATTTTTGGAAGATGTACAGTTCTAATATACTGTTTTTGTATCACGTTGGTAGATTTTTAATGCCAGAGAAAGCATTTTTTATTCCACAATCACTATTTTTGTATCAAGCATTTTTCAACAATTGAAAAAAATGGAAGCAATATAAGACTTGATTTCAATTCGTAAGCTAAAAACCAAAAAAAGAAAAAGAAAACAGAATTAAAAAATAGAGATAAAAAAAACAGAGTTTATTAAAAAAAAAAATGAGATGAAAAAAAACTCTACCGGGTGGTGGTATCGAGTGCTGGTCTCTCTCTGAAACAAGCCCAAATCGGCAAGAAGGAGAGTGATGGTCTCTCTCTCAAATTTCTCTCTCCCTGAGCTCCTCTACCTCTCCCTCAACCTGCGATTTTTTCTGCCTTTCCCTTAACCCACCGTCACCCATCTCCCAATGAATACCCATCTGAAATTTCTTAATCAAATTTCTCTCTCCCTGAGCTCCTCTACCTCTCCCTCAACCTGCCATTTTTTGGTGGCTTCTTCTCTCCTTCTTTCTCTCTCAATCTCATATCCCTCCATAGATCAAACCTGAAAAAGCATCAAACCCTAGCCCAATTCTCTCCAAACCCTAACCCTTACTTTCTCTGATCTGGGTCTAAAAAGCATCAATTTCTCACTTAAACACCCGATTCTCTCCAAACCCCAACCCATACTCTCTCTCTCTGATCTGGGTCAAAAAGGGTGCGAGTGTTTGGGGGTCAGGATCTCGAATGGCGCCGTTTTTTCTTTGTTCTTGGTTATCCGTTTGAGTTGGGTATGCGGGAAACGGTGACGATGGGGTTGAGGGAGAGGCCGTGGATGTTGAGAGAGTGGTGGAGGTGCAGTGGGGTTGAGAGAGTGGAGGGTTAGGGAGAGTGACGGAGAGAGCTAGGTTGAAGTGAGAGAGAGGAGAGAATGGTGATGACGGGGTTGAGGGAGAGGCCGTGGATGTTGAGAGAGTGGAGAGAGCGGTGGAGGCACATGGGGTTGAGAGAGTGGAGGGTTAAGGAGAGTAACGAAGAGAGCTAGGTTGAAATGAGAGAGAGGACGAAAAGTTTTGGTGAAATTCAAAAAATGGGAAGCTGAAATTTGATTTTGAGTGAGCACACGAATTGCCAGCGTGTCTGGTGAGGTGTCAAAATAAGAAGGCTTTGGATTAAATAAACGGCTGGGATTTGTGCAATTGCACACCGTGCAATACCCTAGGTATTGCACGTGATCTCAATTCGATTGGAAGTGCTAGTGTGTGTAAGAATGGCAGAGAGAAAGAAAGAGAAGAGAGAGAGAGAGTTATTGATGTCTATTACTGCATCGGGAAACAGATCCCACGCTGTTTTCACGCGTTCTCTGACTAACGACAGCTCCATTAGGACCCACATGTTTCTGTCAAATGGTCCCACTCACCAGCCAAACTAGCAGGGACAGTCACAGTGTGTGAGAGAGAGAAAGAGAGTCACACTTGGTGTCAGTGATAGATAAAAAGAATCCAAGTTAATCAAACGAGAAACAGGGACTCCCACACTCAAAACAATCACTTCGGTTCATGCATTTTCTCGTTTGGCAACTTTCAAGTTCAGTGAGTCATCACTCTGTATCAGAGAGTGTCTCAGACAGTCATCAATTGGTTTTTTTCTAAAAGAGTCGTGCTGGTGCCGTATGAAGTCGCATAATTTGTGTCACAATTTATTTACGTGATAAGTTGTGGGTGGTAAAAAAGTAATATGGGGTTATCTCTCTATCACTCACAATTTGTCACCACAACTAATTCTCATTATGAGTTGTGAGCGGAAAAAAATGATGTGAAGTTACTACTCTAGCAGTTATAACTTGCCAAGTGAACAAATTGTGTTACAAGTGTGCCACTTTAGGTGGCATCAGAATTATAAT
>JAGHPS010000391.1:0-121070 GCA_020976635.1 Castanea crenata | reverse complement strand
GTTTGAAAAGAAAGAGGGAGTGAAGAAACTAACTACGCCGAGGATAAAAGATACAGTGAAAAAGAGAAGCTGGGATGGAAAGGAACAAAAGAAACAAAAGCTGATAAGGAGGGGAAAGAGTATTAAAGAAACTTACTTTTAAAAATGGAGAAAGCACGGTCTCCTCGGACAGGGTACTTGAGTAGAAAGAGAGAGTACGGGGAGATGAAAAGTGTGGCAGGTACGCTTTGAGGTTTCCGTAGTGTGAAGATTTTTGAAGATAAAATGGTATTTATATGTCAGAAGGTATTTTGAAGCAGGCGAATTCCCGCCTCAACACCGGAATCGCGCTCGACCGTTGGATATGTGTCATATCAATAAAACGTGGGGGACATAGAAGCGCCAATAATTAATTCGGGGGCGCTTCGAATACCGAAACATCGGGAACACGCGGTGGGTAGTTCAGAAATTATTTTCGCCAGCAATATTCAAGTATTCTGCAGGGTAAAAGGGTCTTTTTATGTCGAGATCCCACTTTTCTCCCGAGGTGAAGAAAAATAAGGAATCTCGAGGGGCTATTGTAGGGGTATTGGGCCCAGAAAAATATGAAGGATGGCCCAACGAAGTCTTTTGGGCTAGCAACCCAAAATCCGAAACATCAAAGTAATTATGGAGTGTTCAAAAGTCCAAATACGTCAGAGGAGTAGATTTGTCTTCGGAATGTTAAGCCGAGGACATAGGAAGAGAAGTTTTAGTATCCCCGAGTTAATTTATGAAGAGTCCTACAATTAAGGGGAATACACGGTATACGTGGAGGACACTAGAAAGAGCGGTGGAAAAGCTGCTACCACCGCCCATGCATTAAAAACTCTGTGATTGATACACTGACTGTATAGACAGAAGGATGGGACATAAGGATAGAGCTTGAAACTTGGTCCCTAATCCCAGTGGGCTTTAAGGAAGAATGGATGGGACATAAGCATAGAGCTTGAAACTTGGTCCCTGATCCCAGCAGGTTTTAAGGGAAAATGGATGGGACAAGTATCGAGGAGGAGGATTGCAACCAGAAGAAAAGAAGATGATAAATAGAAGGGAGGAGGGACGAAGAAAGAGGAGGGCATTAGACCGAGGAAGAAAAAAGAGTCAATAGTAAAAGATAGTCCATATTTGTATCCAAACTTAAGAAATATTGTTATAAGCTATCCTCGGAAACAGTCCGAGGAGGAATTCTCAGTCTTATTCTTTAAAAACGCTCCTTTGTTCTATTCCTTTGGGCCCAAAAGCCCGTTCTCTTTTATAATTGTCCAAGCCATTCTTAGAATCTAGATTGCAAACCCACCCTCTACAAATTCATTGTAAAGAAAGGCCTTTTAAGCCCATCTGCTCCTTGTTGCGGTTTGGGAACTTGAATTGTGTCCTTACAGTTACTATAACACGTTTGGACATATACAAAGTTATGTAAGCACTGGTGTGAGTTTTTTTTGGATAAAATGTATAAAACTAACCTCTTTTTTTTTTTTTTTTTTTTTTTTTAAGGGACTAAAATTGAACAAATTCCATATTTAAGAAGAAAAAAAAGTTATATATATACTATTTTGCTAGTAACAAAATTTTCAAGAGATTTTATTTGAGATTTGATTAATTTTTATATTGTTTTGAAAAAACTTTTTGATGTCCATAGTAATATAATCTACAAGGCAATCATAATTAATAAATATTTACAAATAAAATAAAATTGTTCTACCAAAAAATAATAATAAATAATAAGAGTGTAATACTATCTATCATACCTTGGTCAATTCCACCAACTCTGGGCGGTATTTGAATGCTTTTTTGTTTTTTGTTTTTCTTATCTCTTTTCATGTCATATTAATCATCACTCGCTCTTTTTTTCTTCTCTTTGTTATCTCTTTTTGACCCCTCTCCACCGACCCATCACTCCTTGGAAAAACTTCTCCCTGTTTACCTTCTCCACTCCTTGCCTGTGTTTCCCTTTACTTTATCCCACTCTCTTTCTTACACGTCTCTTATCATTCTTTTTTTTTTTTTTTTTTATTGATATCATTCTCTTATATCGTTGGGCAAAATGGCAAATATCATTTATTTTCAAAAAATTTAGCAAAATAACACTGTTTTGAAATTATTTGACAAAATACTACTTTTTAAAAACTCAATATTGTAAAAATCAAATTCTAAGTAGAACTCAATATCACCCCTATCAAGTTCCATGTGTGTTTTGCCGTGGTGGTAGGCACTTTAAGTAATTTTTCTGAATAAAAAAAGCTGCGTGAAACCTGATAATAGAAAAATAGAGCTCTATCTATTTAAAAAATAATAATAATAAAACTCGCTATTTCTAGTATCAAGTTTTGCAAATTTTAGAAAATAAAATGAAGTAGAGCTCAATATCTATAATATCGAGTTTCATGTAAACAAAAATGACACCAAAATCCCTTTTAGTTTTGTTTTCCTGAGAGAGCTGTGTGAAAACAGCTTTGTCAACATGGCAGTAGAGATTTTTGGAAAAGTTTTGTTTGACATGAGGATTCACAATATGATTTTTATCATCTCCTCTGCAATATATTATATATGTATGTGATATGTTAGAAGACAACTTGACTTTTTCTTAAGCCTTAAATGCATCTCTGCTTCTAAAAAAAAAAAAAAAAAAAGCATCTCTCTCTTTTTGTATGCAATTTCAACCGACATAATTCTTTTGTAACATGCCTACATAGAATAGGTGGCTTGAAATATCAAGCCTAGCCATTGAATGCTTGATCATACCTATGGACTTTCTTGTGGGAACAAGCTTGCCGACATTGACCCCTTTTTTTTTTCTTTTTTTTTTCTTCTTCTTCTTTTGGGTTAAAGACATTGACCTCTCTGCATGCACAATATTACCTACTAAACACATGCACGGAAAATTAGTTGTTGAAGTTGGCGAACCCGTGCTCTATATATATGCCTTTGTGTGGCAGATTGTATAAGAAAGATAGCAACAGAAAAACAGTCTCTTTTGCTGTTAATGTACTGTGCAAGTTTTCCTTGATTTAGTTTCAATTTTTCTGGACTTACTTTTATTGTATCATTTTTTTTTTTCCTGCTTTAGCATTTACTCTTCTCTAACAAGAGTTTTCTGCTTGTGTTTAGTTGAGTACGTTCCACTTTTCTTTTTTTTCCTTTTTTAATTGCAAAAAGACTCAATGCTAGTAATAGCAAGTTCCACTTTAAAAAAAAAATATACACAACTCAATTTTTTTAATATTGAGTTTCACGTAGCATTTTCCATTAAAAAAACCACATTAATTTCTGCCACCATGGCAAAACAAGCATGAAACTCGATGTTGAGCTTTACACAAAACTTGATTTTCATAATATCGTGAGTTCAAAAATGTGGTATTTTGCTAGATTGTTTGGAAATAATGCTATTTTACTAAATATTTTGAAAATAAATAGTATATTGCCATTTTGCCCTATAGTCAACCAAACAACTCCTTTTTCCATAAAAAACAAAACAGCTCCTCTCTCTCTCTCTCTCTCTCTCTCTCTCTCTCTCTCTCTCTCTCTCTCTCTCTCTCTCTCTCTCAACTTAATTAAAAACTTAAAAACTATAATCGGTAACCCAGGGTCCGTTTGTATTGGGCGTTTGCATTTGTAAAGCTGCGTTTTTGGCTTTTTAGCGCTTTTTATATTGTTCATATCCCATAAACAATGATTTTATTAATAAATAGTAATTAAAATATTTTTTTATTATTTTTAATTTTTAGCAAAATAAACAGTATCTAAACACTTGTATAATGTTGCTAAGTTTTCTTTTCTCGTGTTTTTTTGGCAAATGCCCATGAAAAAGCATAAATCTGAGCATTGTAAATAATGGGCAAAAATTGTAGGTTTTTGGCAAATCCGGAAATATATATATATATTCAAATTAAATTTTAATTAAAGTCAAATTTATTTCATCTAATTTTAATTTTTATGTCAAATGAATTATGGTATACAAACAAAAAGTCAAAATCTAATTAGATTCTAAATTAAATTTTAATTAGAGTCCAATTATCGTCTCCCTAATCTTTTAATTGATTTGTAAAGTAAATTATTAAATGTAAAAATTAAAAAGTCTAAATTTAATTAAATGTTAAATCATATAATAAAAAATAATTATATATTTTAGAAATTTATGATTAAAAAAAATAAGCTTATATTATATGTAATTTCAATATTTTCTTTAAAAAAATGGTGTAATTTGTACGATTATTTTTAATTGTACGTACATAAGCAAAAACAGAGGGCGTTCCCAGAAGTGAAAATCTGAAGCTCAGTCTTCCCTCCATTTGTGAATTTTCTGGACGCGTTTGACTGAAAAACTCCAACAATTTCAACTTAAAAAAAAACAAAAAAAAAACAAAAAGAGCCCACTCCAATTTCGGGAAAATTATACAGATGGTCAGATGGAATCATATTGTTTTTGGGCAATCCAGCTTAATATTATATTAGCAACAAACTGAGTACAAAGGGAATTAAAGATTAAAAAAAAAAAAAAACTTGGGAGGTGAGAAACACAGGATAACCTCCAGTTTAGATACACACAGAAGCTAAAACGTACAACAAACAAAACAAGCAAAGAAAACTAAACAGAGCAATCAAAAGCAAACCAAAGAAGCACAAACTGCTAAGATCGGAGTTGAAGAAACCAGGATTCCCTTCATATGGTAATGGAATCATTGACAGAGCCATTCTGATCTGTAAGGCTGACTTCAGTGGTTATTTTCGTGCCAGGAGAGGAGCCACCGCTAAGAGCTTGACCGCCACTGCTGATGTTGCCAAATTTGCTCAAACACTCGCTAACACAGCGAATGAGAGTCAACAAGAGGATCAGGAGAGTGGCCACTTTGAAAACCAAAAGCCACTTGTTGTCACTGTAAACAAAAAAAAGTATGTTCATATATAACAGGGGAAAAAATGTCAATTATTAAAAAAAAAAAAAAAATACCCTTCACTTTGTGCAGGAGACATGAAAAAAAATTGACAAAAATTGCAAGAACCGGGAGGAGGCTGTGGTGGTGGTGGAGGATTGGTAAAAGTGTGAGGCATGGTGATGCTTTGTTTTCAGTTTTTGAGTTTTCTCGTTGAATTCTTGTGCTTGTTTATGGCGGGTAGTGGAGCTATCTACTACCTATTTAAGGCCTAGTTTCGAAGAAGGTTCGCAGTAGTTTCGAAGCAGTGCTACTAGTAGCTAGCCTACCTACCATCATGATGGGGCTCAAGGTATGTGGGCTCACCCCTACCGAAAGGTTTAGGAGACAGCACTTTACTTACGCGGAATTGCCCTTGTTTTGCGTGCAGTGAGGTACGTGGAAACGAGGATCTCTTGTAACCGCAACTTACCCACGTGGCAAGATGTAATTGATGAGATGGTGTCTACATTGACTCACTATTACTTTTTATTCACTATAATTTGTCGCATGGACAAGTTGTGTTCAAAAGTGTGCATTTTGTTGTAAAATTCTGGAAACAAATTTGATCATAGAGAAATGTGAGCATGTGATGTGACTATGTGAGTCAGAAAAGTAATGTTTTTTCTTTCGGCCGATGCTCTAGTGATTAACCATTCAAATTTGTTTAACAATTTAATTAGAGAAATAATTAATAATTTATTTTAAAAAAAATTTATAAAAAAATAATTAATATTTTAACCAATTTTTTCATTTTTTATAAAAAAAGCAATGTGAGCATGTGATGTGCTGGTTTAGCTCATTTATTATAAAATCTATTTTACCTGTTCCTCAAAAATAGAATAAAATAAGTAGACAAAGGCTTTACTTTCCTCGTCAAACAAGGGGTCTGCCGTCTGTTGGCTGTACTGGAAAAAACTTTAATCGGAAATAGTTAAAAGGTTAATTAATTTTAATTAAGTCAATTTATATTACCAGATTGTGGTGGGTAATTTATTTATGAATATGGAAAATGAACCCAATAAGAAACCCAAATAAATCCCCCAAATTATGACAAAGATGACCCTTTCTTTGTCATAACCCAATTCTTCTGCATGGTTTAGAGACATTATATATACCAGTTAGGGTAGCTCGTGCAAGACACATGCTTATCGTGGAAAAAAAGTATGATTAAAATTTAGGGGACGTATTTTAAACATTACACAATAAAATATTTTAAGAATTATAAATTTTCATTAGGGTTTAACTATGACAATAACAATATGACATATTTGCTTTTTTCTAAAATATTAAGGGAAAAATTGCTTGATTTTAAAGTTTAAAAAGGAATTGTAAACTACCATAAACATAAAGGATGGAAAGTGTTTTTATTTTAAGTTTTTGTTTTTGTGTAAAATTATGTGTTTTTACTTAAAATGGTGTGTAAAGGAAAACAAATCAAAAAGTCATCCCAAGAAAACTGGATGTGAAACAGTGAATTTTGGCTCAACAAAGTTGACTAAACCAATAAAAAATTTCTAAAAAAAACAACAGAATGACACAACATTTTCATAATACCTTTATAATTTTGTTATATTTTATTTTGACTTGTAAAGAATTGACAGCTCAGCACTTTTGAAAATATTGTGACGACAACAAAATGTCAACAAGATGTCTTAATTGACTTAACATTTTCACAAGAGAAATACTATGTCTACGACATTTTCACAACAAATCATAAGTAGTAGGTTGTTACAGGTTGTTATTGTGGGCAAAAAAAGTAGTTTCATTGGTAAGTTTAAATTAGAACTAATAATAATTTACCACCTATGATTTGTTATGAAAGTGTTGTGAAAAAGATTGTGGATGTAACACTTCTTTTTTCATAATATCTTTATTTTTAGTTGTGATTGTTTCCAGTATGATATTCAATTATATTATTTTGACCTATAAGAAATTAACACCTCAACAATTGTGAAAATATTGTGTCAATTTGTTGTGTTAATATTTTATTATAATGTGAAATAGTGCGTATTAGACAAACCAAAAATAATGTAGTAAAACTACTGTAGCTTTACACATTCACAAACATAATAAAAAAAATAAAAAAGCAGCTTGTGAAACACTGGAAATTAAACAAACCAAGAATACTATAGTGATGGTAGCTTTTCCCATTATAAAAATGAGTTCAACTGCGATATTACCAAAAAAAAAAAGAAGACAATGAATCAACTTGAACAAACCAAAATCACTGTAGCTTTACTCATTTACACTTTATATATATATATATATATATATATATATAGAGAGAGAGAGAGAGAGAGAGAGAGAGAGAGAGAGAGAGAGAGAGAGAGAGAGAGAGAGACATGCCAGCCTTTAAAGGGAATGTTGAGAGGCCCTTTCTCATTTGAAATATACCAATTCTAATATAAAAGAATGTTTCAAGTTTAAACACCTAAAGAGAGTTAAGGAAAATATTTTCAAAAATATGAATTTGCATAAACTAAAGACTCACATACAAACATGTGAGCAAGAAAACATAAAAAATATTTGAGTGATAAGAATATTACACCTGCTTATGCTTCAAAGAGAAAGAGAGGGAGGGAAGAGAGCGCAATTATTTATGTTTTGTTTTGGTAATTGGCTTGTGGTTCAAAAAAAAAAAAAAAAAAGAATATGTGGTAGTACTTAAATTTAAAGGATGTAGATGAGAAGTTATAGTGACAATTTTATATTATGAGTGTTTTTTCCCCCTTCAAATTCAAAATAAGTTTGAAGAAAAAAAACTTGAGAATTGAAATTAGGGAGTAAGGAAACTGTAATTAAAAAAAAAGGGGGGAATCTTTGAAAGTGGGGAGATAAGAGAGGCTAAATTTTAGGAATTTAAAAATGAGTAGTTTTACATTGGAGTTAAAGATATATTTTTACTAGATTGTCATTAAGTTTTGTTTTGTTTTTAACCATAGAGTTAGTATGAGGCTATTTTTGAACCACAAAAATGAGGATCACAAACAAAAGAATCCCCTTAAATAGCTGTGTGTGTGTGTATATTATACAAACAATTTATAATTAAATACTTTCTAAAAAACCATAACGAAGAAAAGATATTGAGCACAATTCAAGTGTTATTAAGTTGGTTAATTTGAAGTATACAACTATATAAGAGCCAAGATATCATGCATTAAATTTAAAAGGGTTGGATTCAAGTTACTCCTAGTGTAATTTTAAGCAATATTACACCACTCAATAGGATTGACGGGCTTTAGTGGTGAGATGGTTATTTATGCCTTTTTCTTAGGATTTTTTTAGTCCTTCCCATAAAAAAGAGTGATATGAGTGTTAAGTATAAGAGATTACTTAATCGTACTCATCATAAACACGAGCCACAAAGCTCACTTGCTTAGTTGTGCATTGAGATACTCATCTAAGGTACAAAAGATACAAAGTTTAGAAAACTTTTTTTCAATGGCCATCAAAGGTACACAAGTACCAATGTACATAAAACGCACACTATTTTTGTATTTTTCTGATTTTTCAAATTTTTTTTATGAAAAACAAAATAAAGCAAAACTAAAAATAAACAAACAAAAACATGTTAAACAAAGTATAGCATAAAACTAGACTGGCTCAAAAACAAGAAAGCAATACACAAGTAATGCATAAACAAAAAGTGAGGGGTAGAGAAAAAGTGACTAAATCACTTTGAGCATTTTTCCTTCTACACCTTGGAAGAACCTTTCCATTTGGTGAACCCTTGATTTAGCGGTGAGGGGGAAGAATTGAAACTGTTCAAATTCGAAAGGAACATGAGGGCCTTAAGAAGATCTCCAAGAAAAGCAAAGGAGGATGGAAACTGATTCTGGTTTCCAGACGAGATCATACCATTGCTTTGTTGAGTGGCTAGCCACTTGTAGTAATTAGCTCAAGTATGTCCTGTAGCTTCACAATGATGACAGAGATGTTGCTTCTTCTGTTTAGACTTTTGACTATTTTCCTTCTTAGTCCTTGGGTTTCTAGTCTCTTTGTTATCAAGCTTAGGGGGTACTCCTAAGATAGATTTACCCTTGTCTATGTTCTCATTAGCTAAAATAGTTCTAACATCATTGTTCTCAGAATTAACATTATTAGCTGGTGAAACAAACACATTAGTACTAGAAGAAGCAATATTAGGAGAAGAGAAATCATACCCCAAACTGGTTCTATCAGAAGCAGATTTCATCAAGCTAAGAATTTCATCAAGCTTTGCACTGAAAGTCCTCTCCAATAGAGCTCTAATTTGAAACAGCTCCGCTTCAAGCTTCTTGGTCTTTTCAGCTAAGAAATTATTCTCAAACCGCAATGCTCCAATGGTCTGATTAGCTTCATCAAATTTTGTGGAGCTCTTCTTGATTAAGTTCCACATCACTCAACTTCTTGGTGGCCAGCCTATACATTTTCTCATGCTTTTTGAAGACCTTGTATAATTTTTTATAGGCCATATGGATGTCATCCTACTCATCCATCTTCTCAAACTTATATTCCACTAAGTACTCTTCTTCTTCTACCTCTTCAACAATTCCTTCAATAGGATTTACTGTGGCAATGAAGCTATTCAAGATTCCCTCGTCATCATTATCATTTGAATCATCCTCAAGCTCGATGTCACTTAAGGTAGCAATAAGGGCCTTACTTTTCTCAAAGGTCTTGAGATAAGTTAGACATTCTTGTTTCATGTGTCCAAAATCTTGACATCCGAAGCACTTTGGTTCGAAGTGAACAGTGTACTAACCGCCATCCCTAGCATCCTTCATCTCTTTATCTTGGCTCTTGAACTATGAAAGACTGGATTACTTATGGTCTTTGTCGAATCATTTTGTATTGGCATTCTTCATGAACTTTTTGAATTGCTTTGTGATATAGGATTTCATCTTAGAGTCTTCATCATCAAAAGACTCATCAGTATCACTACTTTTGGCCTTCAGTGCCATACTCTTGCTCTTGCTCGATTTCCCGATCCTAGTCAAACCCAACTCATAGGTTTGCAAGTTGCCAACCAGCCCTGTCAAAGGAATTTGGTCAATATCCTTTGATTCCTCAATGACGGTGATCTTGGCATAGAATCTCTCAAGAAGAGATCTGAACACCTTTCTTACAATCTTGAGTTCTGGAATGGTTTCCCCAATATTAAATGCAAAGTTCACTATGTCCTTCAGCTTGGCATAGAACTCATCAAATGACTCATCCTCCTCCATCTTAATCTCTTCAAAGCTCGTGGTAAGCCTTTGAAGCTTTGAATCATTGACAGCCTTAGTTTCTTCATAGGTAGTTTAGAGGATGATCCATGCTTCCTTAGCCATTTCAATGGAGGATATCTTTTTGAACTGCTCATTTTTTACTACACTGAATAAAACATTCAATGTTTTGCTGTTGAAGTTTTCCGCTTTGATCTTAGTATCATCCCATCAACCGACACTTCCTTTGGCTTGGTCCAGTCTATTTCCACAACCTGCCACACTTTTTCATCTAAAGACTACAAGAAAGCTCTCATGCGTACTTTCCAGTATGCATAATTAGTGTCATCAAATAAAGGAGAGATAATTAAAGATTGTCCTCTATCCATGACAAATAGGAGTCAATGGATCACACAGCAAAGATTAACCCTAATCAGAGTGTGTCCGCTGTGATACTACTTGATAGGCCAAGAATGTATTGACCCATTTGAGAAATTAATCAATTAATTAGCCAAGTGAAATTAGTTAGATTAAATTACATGCAATAAGCGTGGTAGTACAAACAAATCACCAACTAAGTTAAATGCAGCGGAAAATAAATTTAACACGAGTGATTTTTTACCAATGGGGAAAACCACTAAGGAAAAACCCTACTGGGTGAATTTAAGGTCACCACTCCCGAGAATCCAGTATTATCAAAATAAGCAATTACAAGTAAAGGAATCCAAGTACCTTATACCAACCTACAGTTGAACCCTTACCCCAATACATAATTGGACTTGTAATGTAATAACAATCTCTCATTTCAATGCACAGCTCCAAGTACGTGACTAACCAATCGATGCATGGATCCCAATACGTGACTAACACACCAACTTGAGAAATATGTTGGTTGCAAAGTTCTTCAGTTCATCAACACGGTGAAGATTAAGAAGCTCTTTGGTTACAAAACCCTTGGCGCAAAAATGTAGCAGCTTCTTCAAGAGAAAGATGAACTATGGCAAATTGTCTCTGGTTACAATTTGAGTGAATAATCACTTTGCATCAAGTTGCATCATCTTAGACAGCCCTTAAAATAATCCTTATATATGTCTAGGGTTGTGAAAAAAGAAACACTGCACAAATAGCTTGGATATGCGTAAAAAACATATTTGAAAATCTGAATTTCGTAATTCTTGATGGATACAGCTTCTATCAAGAGTTATCGAGAATCACATATTAAATCTTGATAGATACATCTATCAAGATATCCATCGAGCTTTAATGAACAACACTTCTTCACTTGATTCTTGGATAGATTTGCATGGCTTCAATGCTAGACTTGAACTTTTGTTTCTTGAAGTATTAAACTCATCCTAGATCTATCCAATTTCAAGTAAAGTGCGTTTTGTCAAAAGATTAGCCAATTCTATATGACATATGTTCTAACAAGTTCTACATATGTCCTAACACATTAGATTTGCCCGGTGCAGACCCATCAAAACTCTGTGCTCTGTCAAGGTAGAAAGTGAAATGGCATTGTGATCGGCGATCAACGACAACGAGATTTATGGGTTCATGGGTTTTGGATTGTTGGGTTTGTGGGTTTCTGATATGGTTTTTTTTTGTTCTTCCTCACATGGGAGTGGGGAAGCTCATGTGAGAACAAGCTATGGTGGGTTTGTGGCTTATCAAATGGTGAAGATGTTTAGGGAGAGACAACAAGGCTTTTTTTTTTTTTTTTTTTTTTCAATACGTGGTCTATGGTTGGCATAGTGGTGGTTGTGGCCGGTGGAGTGGTGGTTGTGGTTGGTTGCTAAAGTTTTTGTAGTTAATGATTTTTTTTTTTTAATGAGTTATTTATATTATTATAATCGAAATGGTAAAAAAATAAAACCATTGATGTTGAAGGTGTGATAAAGTGGTGTGTTAATATAGATAAAGTGAGTTTTTGAGATGCTAAAAGCTAAAAAATTTAGCTCCACTAGTGTGGATGCTCTAAGAAATAAGAGATATTGTAATGTAATACTTATTACTATTCATTTTTTTGGTGACAACACAATAATAGAACCCTAAAAACAATGAAATAAAAGCATTTTAAATCAAATTTAAAATATATTTTAGGAAATATCTTACTCATATAATTATATTTCCTTAAAAATAATATTTTTTAAATTGGAAAGAGAGGTTAGTTATTTTTTTATGATTTTTTATTTTTATAATTGTTATGTGCATATGGAAAGTTTGTTTATTTGGAAATATATTAGTTTTAGAAGTTAATACACCTACAAAGGAATAGCTATTATAACCCACTTAGAGATGAATCGTTATTCCTCATTTTAAAAATAACTATTCATAAGGAATGACTATTCCATGTAATATAAATATAACCAAACTACTGAATAACTAAACCATATGAATAATTATTACATTATAATGTCTATTACAATCTACCAAATATTCCCTTAGTGTTTCATCAATGTAGTTCCAAAATTAATAGTGAACAATATCTTGGTGCAGACACTCAATTTTGCACCTGTAATTTAATTTTGGAAGATGACTGAAATGATTATTCTAAGTACCCCAAAAATCATAATTGCATTTCATGCATTAAATCATTTATCACATATCATAAAAATGATCTTGAGATTCTAAGGATCGTGATGGTATGTCCAGTTCTCAAATTGAACTGTTCGATTGAAGGATATCACGAGATCAAATTTTCACAGTCTGCATACATTTCATTTGAATGAAATTGATCACGTGTGATTAATTAAAATTAAATTTGATTGGTCAATAATTAAAATCAATTAAATAATTTATGTGATTAGTTGTTGATTTTGATTAAAAATAAGTTTGGTTGCATAGGAATAAAATGGATAATCTGATAATATGAGAATTGTTGATCATTAGGCCTTTAGAGTAATTATCTTTCAAATAATTAATTTCTAAATATTTAATTATCAAGTTAAAATGGATTTCATTAGGAACACAAATTTAAAAAATGTCCAAATACATTTCCCAACCCAGAAAATGCCTAAAAAAAGAGTTCAAAATGAACCAGAAGACGAAATTGGGCCATGCACTGAAGAGTACCAATCAGCATTGTGGAAGTGCCGATCGGCACTTGGCAGTGAATTAAGCCCAGAAACAATTAGCTTAGGTTTAGGCCTATCAGATTTTAGGGATAAAACCTTACCTAATTCGTATATGCTAATTTTCTAAGAACCCCTAGCTTATTTTTTAAGCAGACACACCTCTATAAATAGAGGAGAAAACTCAAAATTCAGCACCCTCTCTCCCTTTACGTTAAAGAAATTCTGGAAGCTCTGCTTTAGGAATTTCTTTTCAGTAAGTAATACTATTTTAGATCTCAAAGAGGTTCATCTTCTTTGACCTCTAAAATACTCCCCTCTTGAAGAACACATTCATGCAGGTATTTTCTTACCTTGTTTCTTTCCTTCATAATTTTATTCAGTTGTTGTTTTCTTTTCATAAACATGCTCATCTCTTTTGATTTTTTTATTATATAAATGTGTGTGTTTTTTTCTTTCATTATTCACCTAATCATTGTAGAAGATCTTTTGAAACCCACTGGGACGGATGGTAACTCCACTCAAATTCTTCAAATTAGAACAGGATCTAGTTGGATGGATCAGATAGTGACATTTCTCAAAAATGACATCCTGCCTGGAGAAAAGGCTGAAGCAGATAAAGTTCGTAGGAAAGCCACTCGTTTCTGGTTATTCGAGGACCAAAAATTGTACAAACGTTCCTTTTCGGGACCATATTTGTTATGTATACACCCCGAGGCAACGGAGCTACTTTTGGAAGAGTTACACGAGGGGGTTTGCGAAAGTCACACCGGGGGAAGGTCTTTAGCTCACAGAGCCCTTACTCAGGGCTATTGGTGGCCAAATATGCAGAGGGAGGCGCAAGATTACGCAAAGAAGTGTGACCAATGTCAAAGATTTGCTCCAAATATACATCAACCAGGGGGAGTCCTGAGTCCTGAATCCTCTATCTAGCCCTTGGCCTTTTGCTTAATGGGACTTGGACATTGTTGGACCCTCCCCCAAAGCAACAGGAAACAGACGGTGGCTCCTCGTGGGAACAGATTATTTCACCAAATGGGTTGAAGCCGAGCCATTATCAAATATCAGAAACATGGAAGCAAAAAAGTTTGTATGGAAGAATATCGTTACCAGGTTCGGCATCCCTCATACCCTCATATCGGATAATGGCTTACAATTTGATAGCAAAGCCTTTCGGAAGTACTGCTGTGATCTAGGCATCACGAATAGATATTCCACTCCAGCTTATCCCCAAGGAAATGGGCAAGCCGAGGCTATAAACAAAGTAATAGTGAGCGGACTCAAGAAGAGGTTGGGTGATGCCAAGGGGAGGTGGGTGGAAGAACTGCCACATGTCTTGTGGACATATCGAACTACACCACGAAGATCCACAGGTGAAACACCCTTCGCCATGACTTATGGAGCCGAAGCAGTAATACCCTTAGAAACTGGGTTCCCAACCCTGAAGAAGAGCTCCTTCATTCTAGATAGCAATGATGATCTATTAATGAGAAACTTAGACTTAGTGGGGGAACAACGAGAAAACGCCATGGTTCAACTAGCTTATTATCAGCATAAGCTCAAGCAGGGGTAGGATTCTCATGTGAAACTTCGACCTCTTAGACCTGGTGACTTAGTATTAAAAAAAATTTTGGGAACGACGAAGAATCCTGCATGGGGAAAATTGGGGCCCAACTGGGAAGGACCTTATCGTATTACTTCGGTTGCAAAAATAGGGGCCTACAATCTGGAAGATTTGGACGAACGTGTTGTACAACGTCCCTGGAATGTAAATAATCTACGAAGGTACTATTACTAAATAAAAGGCACTTCGGCCGTTTTTTGTTGTAAACTATATTATGTTCATGATCTTCGTTCGTCTAAAGTATCAAGCTGAAGCTTGGTATGTCTGGATCCTCGGACCACATACCTCGTCTAAATTGATATTCTTTACTAAGTGTTAAACAGAACCTAAGTTATGTCTGGTCCTCGGATCATCTACTTTGGGAAAATTAACATTTTTGTTTATTTGTCTAAGTATCAAGCTGAAACTTGGTATGCCTGGATTCTCGGACCACATACCTCGTCTAAATTGATATTCTTTACTAAGTGTTAAACAGAACCTAAGTTACATCTGGTCCTCGGATCATCTACTTTGGGAAAATTAACATTTTTGTTTATTCGTCTAAGTATCAAGCTGAAACTTGGTATGCCTGGATCCTCGGACCACATACCTCGTCTAAATTGATATTCTTTACTAAGTGTTAAACAGAACCTAAGTTACGTCTGGTCCTCGGATCATCTACTTTGAGAAAATTAACATTTTTGTTTATTCGTCTAAGTATCAAGCTGAAGCTTGGTATGCCTGGATCCTCGGACCACATACTTCGTCTAAATTGATATTCTTTACCAAGTGTTAAACAAAACCTAAGTTAGGCCTGGTCCTCGGGTCATTTACTTGGAAAGAATTAACATTTCTTTTATTTTTTGAAACATCAAATCTTTACATACCTAAGTTAAAAGACCATATGCCTTATTTTTACATAGTTCAACTAGAGATCCAAAGTGAAGAATCAAATTACTTAAATGCATCACTTAAATGCAGTTCTCGGCATAATTAAACCTTCCTAGAGTATCAATTTCAAACCAGATTATTGCTATTAAGTTTGGTAAAGAGCAAAAGGATGGTACTTTTTGAACAATATGATCAAAATAAAGGAAAAAGGTAAGAATTATCTAAAAACAAGGAAAACAACATTCATGATTATATTAGATTCCAATAGTACTTTTACACCTACACTTAAGATATTACACTTAGAGATAAAATAAAATAAAAATAAAAACAAAGAAAGGACAACAAAGCAGTCACTGTTTCAGCTTAATCTTCAGAGGGCCTTTGGGGTCTTGAGGAGATGGAAGCTAAACCAAGGACTCAACGGCAATTCCTTTGCCTTTAGGATCATCTATCAAAGTTATGGGATTAGCTTGATCACCCAACTCATCCTTTGAAGATTCATGAAGGTCAATTGAGGGCTGTACCTCTTCAAGTGCCTTTCCTTGTGCTGGATCAACTTGTTTAGGGGCATCTTCAGGAAGAGTTAAGTCTTCAGCCAAATCACCCCCCTTATCCTCAGATGATCCCTGGGCAGCTTCAGGAATGGTAGAAGCTCGAATTGCAGGAGGGTAGTAGACACTCTCTGCTTTCCAAAGAGTGGAAGAGGCATCAACCCCAGCTTGGGAAAGTGCCTCATTCCACACTTGGAGGCAGTAATGCCTACATACCTCGGGAACCTGAGCCTTGAAGCTTTCAGTGACCTCCTTAACACCTATATCATAACCGTCTTGTTCGGCTTGGTCCCTTGAGATCTCGGCCTCTTCTTTTGCTTTCTCAGCCTTTTTCTTCTCTTCAAGGGCTTCCTCTTTGCCCTTGATGGCTTCCTCTTTGGCCTTCTCAGACTCGTTCAAATCTTTCTTGAGATCCTCTATGAGCCTTCGTGCTGCTGAGAGGTTATCATCGGCTTCACGGAGCATTAGGCGCTGATCCTCGGCCTATTTCGTCGTTGTCTTCAGGTCAGCCTCTAGGCCTGCCTTATCACTCTCTGCCTTAGCCAACTTTGCTGTGACCTCCTGCAGTTTCTTCTTCTGAAGGTCCGAGATCTTTTGGGCGGTTTCACGCCTGGATTCCTCGGCCCTCAGAGATTTGTAGGAGCTGATGGCAATCTCTTCTGCCCTATGGGCAGATTGAACGGCCTACGAATGAAACATATAAAACTTAGACATATATATATACATATGAAATAAAAATATATATATATAAATGAAAATAATAATAGCCAAGGTTTCAGAGAAAGAAAACTCACCGTTGCAAGCTCCTTCTTCAAAGTCATGAAGACGGTGTGGTCCATTTTCTTTCTTAGCTCAACCATATCCTCAGGGAGTAACAGCGCCTGCTCCAATGCATCTGCGACGCATGCAGCTGTCCCTTCATCGGAGTTTCTAATGGACGCGTCCACGGTAATGGCCTCGTCGTCCATGGACATGTCAGGAAGCCATGCAGGGGCGCGCACGGCCACCTATTGTTCGGTTCTTCTTTCCGACCTAGTCTGCATGGTACGGGCCTGCTTTCCACCCTTTTCCACCTCGGCCTCCTTGGGAACAGGGCCCTTTCCTGCCTCCACTACTTCCTTCCCTTTCGGCTGATCCCTTTTTCTTTTGAGATCAGCTATGTTGGTGCGTTAAGTCTGGGAGGATGGGGGAGGAGGAGGAAGCCTACTTTCAGGGCCTTTGTCAGCACCCTTTTCTTGAGCCCGAGGGCACACCTCTTTTGGAGCTTCTTGGACTCTAGGGCCCTTGTCAGCGCCCTCAAGGACATCTTTTAGGCTAGGCTTAATCTTACGTTGAATGCCCATATTGTCAGGTTCTTCAGTAGTAGCTTTCGAGATTTGGGTAGAGGTGCCGAGGACGGGAGTTGAATCTTCAGGAGAGTAGGGTTGATTAAAAACCTCAAACTCGTCCTCGGAATCTGACACCTTAACTATTTCTTCTTCTTCTTCCTTTACGGTAGAGTGGGAAGACGTAGCTTCACCAGAGGTTAATTTTGTGAAGAAAGGGACTGTGGGAATCCCAACTGGAACGAATTGTGATGGTTGGATTGGTTGGGTGACCAAAGTACCTTGAGGAATGGTAGTCCCCTCCGGTAGCAAGAAACCTTCAATGGCAACGCTAATCCGAGGAAGACGAGGATCGTGTGCTTTAATCACACACTTCGGCGCCTGAAAAGCTTTGGATATCGGGGTGTAGTCGAGGATGAGATGAGCCACTCGGAGTTGGCCGTCAGTATGCACGAAGACCTCAGCTTGTAGGATCCTATCCAACCGCCCAAAATCAACAAGATTAGGGTGACGATCCGCTGCGTGTGGATCTGTAGAGTTATCCAAGTAAAAGTAGGTAAGAATAAGTAAAAAGACGAAGGATAATAGTATGTAAAAGAAACTTCACCTGGAGTCCCTTCCCTTGTCGGACAGGGGAGGCCGTCGTGCCAATTTCCTGATACGATCAGGAAGTCATTTTTTAGGCCCTTATTTGATTCAGGCAGACATTGAATTAGCCTAACTTCTGAGTATCTAGACTTTAGGTAATATTCGGCTTTTTTGCTTAGGTAATGGAGGTTGTAAACCCAGTTCACGTCGTGGTAAGTGAGCCCTAGGTTCATCTTTTCATTTAGGGCATCTATGGAACCTAGGATCCTAAAGACATTTGGGGCGCACTGGGTGGGAGCTAATCTAAAAGCCCTACGATAATCCCTAGTCACGGTCCCCATGGGGATTTTCATTCCCCCTTCGATGAACGCAATCATCGGGATTACAACTTCCCCCGTTTTTCTTTTTGTATAATATTCTTCCTCGTTACAGTACCTAATGGATACATCCGAGGGAATTTTGTACTTAACCTTAAACTGCTCTATTTTTTCGTTTGAATCCACCAGGGACGCAAATCTACCCATCTTTGAAAAAATGGGATGTGAAGAAAACTAACTACGCCGAGGATGAAAGATACAGTGAAAAAGAGAAAATGGGTAGGAAAAGAAACAAAAAGCTGATAAGGAGGGAAAAGGGTATTGAAGAACTTACTTTTGAAAAAGAAGAAAGCACGGTCACCTCGGACAGGGTACTTGATAGAAAGAGAGAGTACGGGGAGATGGAAAGTGTGGCAGGTACGATATGAGGTTACTGTAGTGTGAGGAATTTTGAAGAAAATTAGTATTTATATGTGAAAAGGTGTTTAGAAGCGGGCGAATTCCCGCCTCAACGCAGGAATCGCTCTCGACCGTTGGATATGTGTCATATCAATGAAACGTGGGGGACATAGAAGCGCCAATAATTAATTCGGGGGCGTTTCACATACCGAAGCATCAGGAACACGCGATGGGTAATTCAGAAGTTATTTCCGTCAGCAGTATTGCCAGGATTCTGCAGGGTAAAAAGGTCTTTTAAGTCGAGATCTTATTTTCCTCCCGAGGTGAAAAAATAAAGAATCTCGAGGGGCTATTGTAGGGGTATTGGGCTCAGTAATTTATGAAGGATGGCCCAACGAAGTCTTTTGGGCTGGAAACCCAAATCCGACAACATCAAAATGATCATGGAGTATTTAAAAGTCCGAATACGTCCGAGGAGTGAATTTGTCCTCGGATTGTTAAGCCGAGGACATAGAAAGAGAAGTTTAGTGTCCCCGAGCTAAGTTATAAAGAGTCCTACGACTATGGGAATACACAGTATACGTGGAGGACAATAGAAAGAGCGGTGGAATGTCTAAAGTAAAGCTGCTACCACCGCCCATGCATTAAAAGCTCTGTAATTGATACGCTAACTGTATAGATGGAAGGATGGGACCTGAGTATAGAGCTCGGAACTTGGTCCCTAATCCCAGCGAGCTTTAGGGAAGAATGGATGGGACCTGAGCATAGAGCTTGGAACTTGGTCCCTAATCCCAGCGGGCTTTAGGGAAGAATGGATGGGACAAGTATCCGAAGTCAGGATTGCAACCAGAAAGTGGAAGATGATGAAGAGAAGGAAAGGAGTATAAATAGAAGGGAAGGCATACGAAGAAGAGAGAGGCTTTTTGAGAAAGAAAAAGTGTATGATAATCAATATTTGTATCCAAACTTGAGAAATACTATTATAAACTATCCTCGGAAACAGTCCGAGGAAGAATTCTCGGTCTTACTCTTTGCAAACAACTCTTTATTTTGTTCCATTGGGCCCAAAACCCGTTCTTTTCCTAATTGTCTAAACCATCCTTGAAATCTAGATTACAAACCCATCCTCTACAAATTCATTGTGAAAAAGGCCTTTTCAAGCCCATCTCCTTTCAAGCCGTGGTTTGGGAATTCGAATTGTGTCCTTACAACAGCAACGCATGTCCTACTGTGTTATCAACCAAGATATCAATGTGAGGCAAGGGAAAATCATCTTTCAGGCTAACCTTATTAAGATCTCGGAAGTCTACAAACATTCTCACCTTCCCATCCTTCTTCGGCACCGAAACCACATTAGCTAACCATTCTGGGTAGTTAACCACCCTCAGAAATCCTGCATTGTACTATTTCTCAACTTCTTCTTTGATCTTGAGAATCCACTCTGGTTTCATTCTTCTCAATTTTTGCTTGACTGGCTTCATGGTTGGTTCTGTTAGAATGCAATGTTGCACTATATTTGTATCAATCCCAAGCATATCTTCGTATGACCATGCAAATACCTCCTTGAATTCTGTCGATAAGGCGACTAATGTGTCTTTCTCAGAGGAAGTTAGGGTGTTGCTCACTTGTATCATCTTAGGTTCATCATTAGTTCCTAGGTTAACAGGTTGGGTTTCTTCTTTTATAGGTTCTACATGCCCTTGTTTTAATTCCTTATTATTAAGAGTTTCTTTACCAATTTCTAAAATAAAAACATTCAAAGCCAACAAATAAGCAGAATCAGAAATCATATTATAAGGAATATAATTTTTAACAAACTCAACAGAAACAGACTCTATAGGAATACGATCACAAGTAGACTCAACAGGAACAATAATACTAGTGGAAACAGACTTAATAGGGATAGAGACAATGTTTTTGGCAGGAGTGATTGGCTCAGCGGTCTTAATCTTCTCTAAAGAGTCTTCCATGGGGTGGGAGGCTCCCTCGCATGCCCAATTCTTCAACTCAGTTGTGGCTTCAATAATGGCGGCTGGCTCCTGAGTTCCTTCTTCCCTCAACATCAGTATCATGGTGTCTTCATCCATATAATCCGTGCATCACCATCAATCTCCATATCTATGGGCTTGTCAGACACATAAGCATCCAAACGCTCTATGTTGTCCATCCACTCACCAAACAGATCTTGCTTCCCTTTGTTGCTTGGAAAGATGTATTGGGGGAAGTATTCTAACTCATTTCCTCTCATTCTCCCATCTTCATCTTCAAGATTATCCAAAGTTAGGTTTCTAAAACTATGGATCATCAGCTTTCTATCTAATGTGGCCAATCTAGCGTTTATCTCATCTTCTTCCTCAGTGTATGGGGTCAGTGAACCAAGTTCTGAATTATGGAATGACCCTAACTCAAGAATTTATCTACTGTGCTTGTCATATCAAGGGCCTGATCTTGAACTAATATCAGTAATGCAACTTCAATCCGAGGGCCACCCATAGGGTTAATCATCGTAATCTATACCTTCAGCTTCTGTAGCCTCCCCCTAATTCTTCATCTTCAACTTCTACATCATCTCCTACATCTTCACCTTCAGCTTCTGGCCCATTTTCTTCATCTTCAGCTTCTACATCATCATCAAAGTGGTCTTCATAGAAAGCTCCTACATCTTCATCCTCTCTATCAGTAGGGGTTCTCCTCTATCATCGCCACTATATTAGCTATGATAATCTTCACTACTATTGTTGTCACTTTCACTATCACTGTTGTTGTTGTCCTCACTATCTCTATTGTCACTACTGTTGTTATCACTACTACTATCACTCTTGTTGTCACTACCTTCATTATCATCACCAAGGGCTTCTCCCCCTTCCTCATCTTCATCATATGTTCTTGCTTCATATGGTCTCTTCAATGCATGTTGGCAAGCCTCCCAGTACTCTTCTTCTTCTATATTGCAGATGGCATCTCCCAAAAGCATAGTCATTGCATCAGGGTCCATGTAATCAGCTCAATCGATTAGGACCCAATTTGTCTCTTCCTTCTTTAGGTCTAGAAGCTTATTGTCACAATCAAAGAATAGCTCAAACCCAGGCATCATTTTTTTTTTACTTAGGATCGTACCTCAGTTCAGGGAATCCCCAATAGCACTAACTATTTCCAGCTTTGACGAATTTTTGGTTCAATGTGGGAGTGTAAGGCTTTAAGGGTTCCGAGGGATAAGGAAGTCCCTTTGCTTTGGCCTTTGCATGGGCCATTCTTCTCACCTCCATTTCTAACAAGTCATCATCAGTAGGCTTATAACCAAGTCCAAAAGGTGGTGTGGTCATAGGTATTATTGGAACTTGAGCTATTGCCTCTTTCATGATCTTTCGGTTCATCCCTGGAAGATAATTCATTCTCATTATCATTGCCACCACATTGTTATTGGTGTAGGGAGAAAAGTCCATGGGAATCTTTTCTACCTCTTCTTCTCTTCTTTCAAAACCAAGCTTCTCAATTTCAAAGCCATCCAAGATTAATGGCTCCTTCTCGGAATCGATACAAAAAATGGGCTTTGGTATGGTTAAAGTATCGCCATATATGGTATCTATGGCTCCTTCATGTCGAAACCAAACCTTTTGGTATAGGGATGAAGGTACGGCCTCTGTATCATGGATCCATGATCGCCCAAGGAGCATATTGAAGCATGAAGCTATGTTCAGCACTTGAAATTCCACTTTCTTGATCATTGGCCCTATGGTGAGCTCCATTGTCACGATTCCCAAGACCTCTTTTCTACTATTGTCATATGCTCTCATATGCTGATCAGTTGGCACAAAATTCTCAATACTTAGGCCCAGGCAACTTGCAGTCTTTAAAGGATACACATTTAAGGCACTTCCGTCATCAATGTAGACACTCGATTTTGCACCCATAATTTAATCTTGGGAGATGGCTAGAGTGACCATTCATATACCTGAAAAATTATAGTTGCATTACATGCATTAATTCATTCATTGCATATAATAAAATGATCTTGAAATTCTAACAGTCACAACGATATGTCTGATTCCTATTGGGAAATTTAGACCCCGGTTGATAAAATTAACAAGTTTTAAACCCAAGTTGTTAATTAGATTTATTATGCATAAAACTTTTTAAAACAAACAAACATCAATATCATGTCAAATATAAGTGTAGCGGAAAAATAAATAAGACAAGATATGATGACCCAGGAAAACCATTTAAACCAACCAATTTCACAGTAAAAAACCTGGGGGGAAACCTTTCCAAAAAGTAATCACTATAGTAAAGAGAAGTTTCAAATCTAGTACAAAACCTTTGTCCATAGACTCTACAATTTCCGTAGATGAACTCACAGCAGAAACCTTCTACCGCTTTAGAACCTCTGAACTCTTCAATATATGAACGCCACCTTTGATGCACGGATCCCAATACGTGACTTTAATCACCAACTTAAGAAAGAAGAATGTTGGCTGCAAATTTCTTCACTTCATCAACAGTAAAGATCAAGAAGCACTTGGTTACAAAACCCTAAGACGTAAAGACGTAGTAGCTTCTTTTTAGAGAGAATAAGGCTTTGATCATCTTTTGCACATTGTATTCTCTCATGTGACGGCCTCTAAAATAAGCTTTCTATATGCCTAGGGTTGTGAGAAAAGAAACCCTACACAAATACAAAATCCTGGCCCAAAAATCATATCTGAAAATTCTGATTTTCGTAACCTCGATAGATAGCATCTGTCAAGCCTCATTAAACCTCAATAGATAGCTATCTGTCGAGCAGCTATCCGCAGGTGTTCAGCAGATGTCCAGCAGGTGTCCAGCTTTAGTAAACACCTTTTCTTCACTTGTTTCTTGGTCCAATCTTCATGGCTTTAATACTAGACTTGAACAACATGTTCTTTAAAGTATTAAACACATCCTAGATCAATCCAAATACAAGTAAAGTGCGTTTTGTCAAAAGATTAGCTAATTACATGAAGAATGACATATGTTCTAAACAAGTGAAACACATATTTCCTAACAATGTTCCCCTTTGGCAATCCGTGACAAAACCACAACCAACAAATGAACATATGAGAGAAGTCATAAATCACTTAACTCATATTCACATGTTGAATACAATAAAATCCATCTTAACACAAACTCTTGAAAAATTTTGTAAGAAGAGAGTTTATGACAAGTAAACTTTAACAACCTGTATTTCTGAAACACTTTAAACAAAACGCATCAAGGCATCTTAGTGTGAAACAGAAATAATAGATTGCATACAAATAAAGAATCATGTGAATAAAGAAAAAAAAACAACACATGTAAAGATGGGTGAAGAAAACATACATCATCACATATATATCAAAGATAAGCACAGTGTATGCAAACATGGTCACAAGACCTACGGTACAAGAACAAGAAGCTAAAAGTAGCTCCTACAACAACAAGGAGGTAAACACTCCCCCTAACAAGATGAAACACATCTCCACCTTACAAAGGCATGTATTTCTCCCCCTAACTTGTAGAATCTTAAAGAAGGAAACCACAAATTCTCCAATTTCTCCCCCTTTTTGTCACGATTGACAATGGGTACAAGAAGCTAGGATGATCAAGAGGATACATAGAATCCATAAAAATGCATGAATGTAATGAAACAAGATGCTATGGATGACAAGATAAGAGAAACATGCAAAACATGTAAACAAAAAATGCATGCAGAGGATCTCGATCAATCGAGAGGTATCGAAGAGCTATCAAGCAGACCTCAATGGATCGAACAGCTATCGAGAAGCTATTAAGGGGACAGAAAATTTCTCAATTGATCCACCTAGCTATCGAAAGGTGTCGAGATTGCGATAAGAGGCAACAGAAGAACTCGGCAGATAAGCCAGGTATCAAGAGGTGTCGAGAAGGTGTCGAGATGGATTCACACTAGTTTTTCAAGAAAAGAAAAACATAGATATGAATGCAATCAAACATGCAACTCAACCAATGATCCAACCAACATTTTAACCTCTCAAAAACATCTCTTAACAACAATCTTAAGCACATGGATCCTAAAACACATACAAACTAAACAAGTCTAACCGATTTTATATTTCAAAAACAAGTCAAGACAGTTTAGTGAGCATATATCAACACATGTAAACCTTGTGATGGCCAAATCACATTGTACTTGCACATGTATCAAAAGTAGCAAAGAATATTGCGTGTTGTGTGTGAAAAACATCGCAAGATTGCATAAGTGTCTCAAAGTTATGATGAGTTGAGATATGAGAAAATCACTTTAACTCACACACAATTATAACTGTTTTATGGGTACTATCACCTTTGAAATACATCCTATAACTCCCATATCTCCTAGAAAACACGCTTGCAATCATATTTAATGCATTTTTTGATCTTTTTGTTTTTATTTTCTTTGCATATTTTCTTTTAAGAAAACCATGTATAGGTATACACAGGAGAGAAAAGAAATACCCAATTATGTTAAGTTTTTGACATTGCACTTTTGTTATGCCGAAGCATACAAATGTCATTGACATTGCACTTTTGCTATGCTGAAGCATACAGATGTCATATCATAATTGGCGAGTAACAGTGGTGAAATGGTTATTTATACCTTTCTCTTAGGATTTTTTTAGTCCTACCCGTCAAAAAGAGCGAATGTTAAGTACAAGAGATCATTAACCTTACTCATCACAAATAAAGAGCCACAAAACTCACTTGCTTAGTTGTGCATAAGAATGCTCATTTAAGCTATAAGAGATACAAATTTTAGAAAACTCTGTTTCAATGGCCATTTTAAGGTTCACAAGAACCGATATACACATACACACACTGTTTTTGTATTTTTCTGATTTTTCTCTTTTTATTTTGAAAAAAAAAAAACAAAATAAAAACTAAACAACCAAACAAAAACAGAGAAACAACATGAAAGCATGAAAGAAAGATGCATATGCATGAAAGCATGATAGAAAAATGCAGATGTATGAAAGCATGATTCTAAAAGCAGATAAAAAATCAAGCAAAGAGAGTCCTACTTTATATAAAAAGAATTAAAGCAGAGGACAAACAGAAAAGACAATTAAGTCTTAGGCTCCTTTCTCACCCGCACAGCACGAATCTTTGGCCATGAAGATGAAAAGGCACATGTCCTAGTATAACTACTAAAGGACAAAGAAGAATTAAAATTCTCTTAAAATTGAGTTAAAAAGCTCAAAACTTTTAATAACTCACCAAGAATAGGTACAGACCCTTAAGACAAAGGATGAGACCTATTGGACACTCACTTATGAGGAAACAACTTGAAACAGTTAGAACGAGTGTATCCAGAAACACCACAATGGTGACAAACATGAGCAGTTTTAGAGCTACTCGGCTTCCCAGAAGGAGGTCTAACCTTAGAGGTTAACAGAGACCTCAATGTAGAACAATTTGGCCTAATGTGACCAACAATGTGACAATGATGACAAGTGGGGACAAAAACATATTTTTCTTTCATCGTAGGAGGAGTTTTAGACATAGGTTTAGAAACTTCAACGTTAACATCAGATTGTTTACCTTTGTCTATCCTAGCAATATTAGCCTTCAACTCTTGATTATTCATTTTAAATGGAGGAATATAAAAATCTTTTTCTTTTGAGTTAGGCTCAACAAGAAGTTTGGTACTAGTTAAATTTTCAACTTCAATTTTAAATTCAACTAGTTGCTCTTTCAAACTCTTAATTTTGTCCACCTAAGATGAAATTTAATTTTCAAATTTCTCATTCAAATTATTGGCTTTATCCAATGTTGCAATCAAATCATCTCTTTCAAGTTTAACCTTTTTAAAATTAGCTTTTGATTTTGTAGAACACTCAAGAGATTTCATACAAATATTATAAAGCTTGCAATAGGCATCTTGAAAATCATCATCATCATTTAACATAAAATGATGCAAATCAAAACAATCAAGAGCATCCATGACAACAGGGGTCAAGGATCACACTCACGAAATTAATCCAATCAGAGTGTACCCGCTCTGATACCACTTGTTGGAAAATTTAGACTCCAGTTGATAGAATTAACAAGTTTTAAAACCAAGTTGTTAATTAGATTTATTATGCATAAAACTTGTTAAAACAAAAAAATATCAATATCATGTCAAATATAAGTGCAGCGGAAAAATAAATAAGACAAGATATGATGACCCAAGAAAACCAATGAAACGAACCAGTTTCACAGTAAAAAATCTGGAGGGAAACCTCCCCGAAAAGCAATCCACTATAGTAAAAAGAAGTTTTAAATCTAGTACAAAACCTTTGTCCCTAGACTCTACAATCCCCGTAGATGAACTCACAACAAAAACCTTCTACTGCTTCAAAACCTCTGAATTCTTCAATACATGAACGCCACTCTTTGATGCACGGATCCCAGTACATGACTTTAATCACCAACTTAAGAAAGAAGAATGTTGGCTGCAAAGTTCTTCACTTCATCAACAATGAAGATCAAGAAGCACTTGGTTACAAAACCATAAGACGCAATGATGCAGTAGCTTCTTTTTAGAGAGAATAAGGCTTCAGTCACCTTTTGCATATGTTCTCCTTGTATTTTCTCATGTGACAGCCTCTAAAATAAGTCTTATATATGTCTAGGGTTGTGAGAAAAGAAACCCTACACAAATACAAAAGCCTGACCTAAAAATCAGATCTGAAAATTCTAATTTCTGAAACCTCGATAGATACCTCAATAGATAGCATCTGTCAAGCCTCATTAAACCTCAATAGATAGCTATCTGTCGAACAGCTGTCGAGCAGTTGTCCGCAGGTGTCCAGCAGATGTCCAGCTATGTCCAGCTTTAGTAAACACATTTTCTTCACTTGTTTCTTGGTCTAATTTTCATGGTTTTAATACTAGACTTGAACAACATGTTCTTTAAAGTATTAAACACATCCTAGATCAATCCAAATACAAGTAAAGTGCGTTTTGTCAAAGAATTAGCCAATTACATAAAGAACGACATATGTTCTAAACAAGTGAAACACATATGTCCTAACAATCTCCCCCTTTGGCAATCCGTGACAAAACCACAACCAACAAATGAACATATGAGAGAAGTCATAAATCACTCAACTCATATTCACATGTTGAATACAATAAAATCTATCCTAACACAAACTCTTGAAAATCTTTGCAAGAAAAGAGTTTATGACAAGTAGACTTTGAAAACCTGTAATTCTGAAACACTTTAAACAAAACTCATCAAGGCATCTTAGCGTGAAACAAAAATAATAGATTGCATACAAATAAAGAATCATGTGAATTAAGAAAGAAAAGAAAAAAACAGCACATGTAAAGATAGGTGAAGAAAACATACATCATCACATATATATTAAAGATAAGCACAGTGTATGTAAACATAGTCACAAGACCTAAGGTACAAGAACAAGAAGCTAAAAGTAGCTCCTACAATAACAAGGAGGTAAACACTCCCCCTAACAAGATGAAACACATCTCCCCTTAACTTGTAGAATCTTAAAGAAAGAAACCACACACTTGGTTACAAAACCCTAAGACGCAAAGACGCAATAGCTTCTTTTTAAAGAGAATAAGGTTTCGGCCACATTTTGCATATGTTCTCCTTGTATTCTCTCATGTGACGGGCTCTAAAATAAGCCTTATATATGCCTAGAGTTGTGAGAAAAGAAACCCTACACAAATACAAAAGCCTGGCCCAAAAATTAGATCTGAAAATTTTGATTTTTGTAACCTCGATAGATAGCATCTATCAAGCCTTATTAAACCTCGATAGATAGCTATCTTTCGAGCAGCTGTCCGCAGGTGTCCAGCTTTAGTAAACACATTTTCTTCACTTGTTTCTTGGTCCAATTTTCATGGCTTTAATACTAGACTTGAACAACATGTTCTTTAAAGTATTAAACACATCCTAGATCAATTCAAATACAAGTAAAGTGCGTTTTGTCAAAGGATTAGTCAATTACATAAACAATGACATATGTTCTAAACAATTGAAACACATATGTCCTAACAATTCCTAAATTGGACCGTCAGATTGAAAGATATCACAAAATCAAGTTTTCACGGTCTGCATGCATTGTATGGGGTGAAGCCAATCACGTATGATTATTGAAATTCATTTTGATTGGTTAATAATTAAAATTAATTAAATGAATTTATGTGATTGGTGAAGTATTTTTCTTAAAGTGAGATTTGTTGCATGGGATTAAAACAAATAAATTGATAATATTTAAAGATTGTAGATAATTAGACATTTTAGGATAATTTTATTCAAAATAATTTTTTTAAAAATCCTAATTATCACTTTGGAATGAGATGAAAATAACTCTTAATTTCATCCAAATACAGTTATGGAGTTGGAAAACACTTCAAAAACGTGCCAATCAAGTAGCAGGTTTCAGATTCAAGTTCCAAGGAACTTTTGGCATAGTAAAACTCAAATTAGGACTAGGTTATTTTTTGCAAAGTTGTAGAGAATCGAATTTTCCCTTCAACTGTCAAAATTTGACCGTAATTCAAATTTTGAGTAAAATGAAATGATCAGAATACTGAAACTTCTAAAAAATCATCTTACTCTTATCCAAATCTCATTTCTTTTAGGATTTTCCCCCATACATTTTTTGCTTATTTTTTTTAAGCATTATAACCTCTATAAATAGGGGAGGCCTCCCAACATTCAGCACTCTTTCTGACCCCTTCTTTCTAGGCTTGTCTCTTCTGACTTTTCAATTACCCTAATGTTAAAGACGTTCTAAAAGCTTTTGCTTTAGGATTTCTTTTTTTGTAAGTAAGGTATTTGAGACCTTAAAGAGGTGAACAAACTTTGATTTCTAAAATATTCATTCCTTAGAAGAGCACGCTCATGCAAGAGATATTTTGTTTTTCTTCTTTCTTTTCTTTTTCCGTTAATTAGCATGTTTTTGTGTTTGATGCATGAATATGTTTAGCATATTTTATTATGTTCTATTCTTGATATGGTTACCATGCTTAAATACGTTGCTAGAATCTTCTTTAACGTGTGCTTTGGTAACCCTTTTTCTTAGGTTTTAAAATCTGCAATGGCTAACAAAACTCTTTTATGAAAACAAAACTAATCTTTATTTTTAGATCTGATTTTCTCTAAACACAAAAACTAATCTGTATTTTTCAAATATGATTTTCTCTAAACACAAAAACTGATCTGTATTTTTCAGATCTAATTTTCCTAAACTCAAAATTTGATCTGTATTTTTAAAATCTGATTTTTCTAAACTCAAAACTGATCTGTATTTTCATTAAATACAGATTTGAATTTTTCTAAACTTAAAACTGATCTGTGTTTTCATTAAATATAGATCTGATTTTTTTTCTAAAGCACAAAACTAATCTATATTTTCATTAAATATAGATCTGATTTTTTTTTAAGAAAAATTTTTCTTTGTTACAGAATTGCAGGTTTTGAAATTTAAAAGAAGAAATTAAAAGTTAGGTTGAAGTCTTGTTTTTTTTTTTTTATATGTGATGCATGCATAATAAATTCACCTCATGAATCTGGATCCTCTTTCAAAAGGTTTTATTATTTTTTGTTTCTAAAAACAAATCTGATCCTTTTTTTTTTTTAACAAAACCTTATTCTTTCTTTTACATACAAACAGATCTGATTCTTCTTGATAAATCAACTTTTTTAATTACACACAAAAATAGATCCGATCCTTTTTAACAACAAAATCTTATCATTTCTTTTACATAAAAACATATTTAATTTTTCAAATCAAATCATTTTTTTTTAATTTTCAAAACATATCTGAATTTTTTTTTTTTTAAATGACATCATTCATAAGGCAAATTTATTTAAATTTTTTTTTTGTCAGGTGTTTGTTGTGTGTGTTCAACATATCATTCAACATCATGCAAAAAATGTATATTGGTCATTAAAGTCTAGAAGACCATACTCTATCTAGGCAGAATGGGTGCCTAACACCTTCCCATTCTGTAACCTGACCCTTGAACCTAGGATTTATGGATAGGTAGATTAGTGTTTTGTCTTTTAATTTTAGTAGATTGTAACTAGGACCAAAGCTTTGTATTCTTTTGCATAGATTATAACTAGGACCCAAAGCCTTGTAAGGTTAATTTACCAAAGTTGTATTTTTTTTTTTATTCAATCAATGACAATGAAATATTTTGAACATGTAATTTGTATTTATTTTTTCTTCTTTTGTATAAGAAATAAGTTAGGACTCCACACCACTTACCCAAAAAGAGAGGTGCCCTTAAAAGCACCAAAATCTCTTTTTTGAGATCACCCAATTTTCCAGTCTCTCACAATCAATTAGGACCATTGGGATCCTCTTGCCTTTGGCATCTATAGTAATGTGTAATGGGACATTGTGGTGCTTCCCTGTCTTCGTCAAATCTTCGTCAGAGTAGGAAATAGTGAGTTCCCTACATATAAACCCAATCATAGCATTCAAATCTTAAGGAGTAGTGGTTGTAGGGACTTGGATTTGATTGAGAAGGTCTACCAGGTTTTAGCAGTGCTTGTATGAAACCATGCGTAAACCCCATAAAGATATATTGGCTTGCTCTTCTACAACTGCTTAAGGACCTCATCCTCTTCAGTGGGTGTTTATTAGGTAGATTTGTTCAAGGCTTCTATCAGGTTGTCTGTCTCCAGATGTGGGGGTTTGAAGTGTCTCCCCCCATATGTGGATGTTGGGTCGTTTGATTGGGGTTCGAAGTGTCTCCCCCCATATGTGGGTGTTGGGTTGTTTGATTTGGGTTCAAAGTGTCTCCCCCCATATGTGGATGTTGGGTAATTTGATTGGAGTTTGAAGTGTCTCCCCCCATATGTGGATATTGGGTAATTTGGGATTTCTATAGCATCGTCACTCCATATATCATACTCTACACTCAGGTAGGTCATAAATCAACTCAAACTGGTCCTTCTCTCCTTCTTCTCCAGTCCTCAAGCAATTAATCATCAGTCCTCTTCCAAAATTGTGGTTAGGCAAGGGATTATTGGTGATGCTAAGCCTTGTAGGCGGTGCAATCACCTTAGTGTCTATTAAATCTTGAATTGCATAACGAAGGCCAAAACACTTATCAGTGTCGTGGTTAGGGCCTTGATGGTAGGCACACCTTTTACTCACATCAAATCTTGTAGGTAATGGGTTTGGGATTGGTCTTGGGTCTAAGGGTTTCAACAATCCCTTTACTTTTCGTTTTTCAAACACTTGACTTACGGGCATATACAACTCATGAAATTCCCTCCTAGGCCTTAGAAGTGGCCCTTGTGATATTTGCACAGGGGAATTAAGGGCAATAAGTTGGTAAGGATCATTTTTGTATATATTAGAAACTTCTACAGTTTTAGAACTAGACCCTAAATTATTTTTAAACCTTGGTGCATCCTCATTTTTTATGGTGCCATTATTTATTGCATCCTCAATTTGGGTACCAGTAGCAATCAAAGTTTTAAAATTCGGAAAATACTTAGCAAACAAATACTTATGGTATATAGGTAACAAGTTTTTTACAACCATGGTTAATTGTTCTTCTTCACTTGGCAGATGTCCTCCCAACTCCTTGCTCTAGCATCATCTAAGTTGAGGAACCACCTAAGAACGGCTCTAGTCAAGGTATTTTGAAACATTTGAGCAAGTAGTTCTTCAGTTGCTCCTAGGGGTTGTGTAGCCCTCATGTACATCTTTAAATGGGACTTTAGGCAACCAGTCCCATCAAACTTGTCCAAGGTCGGCATCTTGAACTTGGGAGGCAATCTCACATCAGGGAAAAGTGAGAGTAATTGGTAATCCATGAGGTCTTCCATCTTGCAGGCTCTTTTGATCATCTCTTCCATCTTATTTATCCTCTCATTAATCTTCTTCCCACCCTCCAAGGTAGGGGGATTATGATCGATCTTGCTCTCTTCTTGGCCACCCTTCAGGTTCTGAAACTATTGTACGATAAGGTTCGTGTCTTCCTTTAACTAAATTTGACTCGCTACCATGGTGTTTAGTAGCTCTTAAGTGTTCATGTTCTTCAGTGTTTGGATGCTCCCCCCCTTCTGCCATAGAGATGGAGTCTTCGAACTTCTTGTGGCTTAGGCTGTCCTATAATTCAAACACAGGATTGTGATGTTGCAACTGTGGAGTGTCTTCTATGCTCGGGCTTCAATACTGTGTTAGGCTTGGAACTAGAACTGCTAGCTTGAGTGTCGTCCTTGGATTTTCTTTGGAGTCTTCCTTCTGATCTTGACCAAATTCTCCCCTAAGAAAAGGCTTGGTTGGGTCAAACAAAGCTAGGTCCCCATCTATATCAATCTATCAACCAAACAAATATACACAAAATGCAATGCAATTTTAACATGGACCGACCTAAGGGTAGGTTCTAAGTCATTACATTGTAAGGTGGGTTTGTCGTTTTATTGTTTCCCATAGCTAGGACGTTACACCTCTCAACTTGTAATGTAATGAACATTACATTGGTTCGAACGGCATGGTCTATCCTTTTTAGTCGACAAGAAATGATCTAGTGACTTTGGGTTGGTGAGTTCACCACTGGGTACCCGAATCTAATGAAGATCAGTTTTCCATGGTTACTACCACCATATGTTGAGATGGGTTCATGCATATTTGTTGTTTCAATGGCATACACTATGACAGGTAGGGAAAGCTTTTAACAATCAACATGGCAACACAAACAAAAAATATCATACAAACATCTCAAGACATAGACAACCAAACAAACAACAAACAACAACATCATACAAAAGGCAAGGGTATATAATTGGTCACTTAAAGTCTAACACGAAGCTTAACCCTCGACATCCCTAGTGGAGTCGCCATTATGAGAGACCGCCAAGGTTTGGGGTGCTCTCAAAAAGAGATTTGGGGGCTTAGGGCACCTCTCTTTTGGGTAGTTGTGTGGAGTCGCCAATTATTTTTTATACAAAAAAAATAAGAAAAAAATAAAATACAACTACATGTCCAAAAATTCCTCAAATGTTATTAATTGATTATAGAAATACAATTTGGTAGAATAACTTTATAAGGCTTTGGTCCAAAATACAATCTATGTAAAAATTACAAAGTTTTGATCCTAGTTACAATCTACCAAAACAAAAGACAAAACACTAGTCTACTATCCAAAAACCTAAGATCGGGGGCTAGGTTACGGAATGGGAAGGTGTTTGGCACCCATTCCGCCCAGACAGAGTTTGGTCTTCTAGACTCTAATGACCATTATATGCCCTTTTGTATGACATTGAATGATATGTTGTAACATATGTAACAAACCCCTGAAAAAATTAATTTAAAAAAATTTGTCTTATGAATATGCCCTCTTTCCAAGGAAAAATCACATCTATTTTGTAAAGTTGAGAAAAGTGAAATTTGGTTAACAAAAATCAGATCTATTTTGTAAAGGATAAAAAAAATGAGATTTGGTTAATAAAAATCAAATTTGTATTGTAAAGGATAAAAAAAAAAAGAGATTTTTAAAAGAGGATTCATATTCATAATTCAAATCTATTATGCATGCATCACATATTAATGGAATGACATAAAAAAAATAAAAATAAAAAATAAAATAAAACTTTGGCCTAACTATTAATTCATTCTTTAAAATTCAAAATCTGCAGTTTTTATTTAAGAAAAAAACTATTTCTGAAAAAAATTTAGATCTTTATTTAATGAAAATAAAGACCTGTTTTGACCAAAAGAATTTTCAGAAAAAATTTTAGATTTGTATTTAATGAAAATACAAATCTATTTTTTACTAGAAAAATTTTCAGATCTGTATTTAATGAAAATACAAATCTGTTTTATACCAAAAAAAATATCTAGATTTGTATTTGATGAAAATACAAATCTGTTTTTTTCCTGAAAAAATTTCAAATCTGTATTTAGTGAAAATAGAGATCTATTTTTGTTTTAAAAAAATTGTTAATTAATTGCAGATTTCGAAATTAAATAAGAATTAAATCACATAATCATGATTAAAGACAGTTCCAATTAAGCATATAAACATGGCATCTATGAATTATGAACAAGGTCATGATTAAATCAAACCCATGTTAACGAAATTCATGGAATAAACAACACAACATATTACTTAAAAGAAAAGAAAAATAAACATGAGAACAAAATGAAAGACTTACTTGCATAAGCGTTCCCTTCATTGGAAGAATATTTTAGAAATCAAATAAATTTTCACTTCTTTGAGGTCTAAAATACTTTACTTACAAAAAAAGAAATTCTTAAAGCCAAGGCTTCCAGAACATCTTTAACGTAAGGGGAGCAAAGAAGTCAGGGAAAGAAGGGTCTTGAGTTCTAATTTGTTTCCTCTATTTATAGAGGTTGGGATGCTTGATAAATAAGCTAAATAAGGTCAAATACGAATTGAAACACGTCCTTATCTCTAAAAATCTGAAAAAGATAGGTTTTATCTTAATTAGGAAGTTCTTGGGCCGGGTCGAGCATTTGGGCTAATCGGCGCTTGCCATGTGCCGATCAGCACCCCAAGAGTGCTGACAAGCCCTCTTGGGTGTTGAGCCCCCTTTTCAATTTTGGTTCGATTTGGACTCCTTTTTGAGGATTTTTTAAGTCGAGAATTGCACCTAGACACGTTTTTAATTCGTATTCTAAAAATTAATCCCTTTTTCTTGATATTCAAGTCTTTAAAGTGATAATTATCTTATAGATAAATATTCTAACAAGACTTAATTATCCATAATTCCTTTGTTACCTGATTATCCACTTTATTCCCATGCAATCATGCGTATTTTTGAAACTAACCAACAACCAATCACAAAATTATTTAATTAATTTTAATTATTTAACCAATCAAAATTAATTCAAATTAATCACGTGTGATTGATTCGACCCAAACAAAATGCATGCAGACCATGAAAACTTGATCATGTGATATCTTCCAATCCGACGGTCCGATTTGGGAATCGGGCATACGATCGCAACCATTAGAATCTCAAGATCATTTTTTTGATATGTAATGAATGAATTAATGCATGTAATGCAACTCTAAAATTTGGGTATATGAATGGTCACTCTAACCATCTTACAAGATTAAATTGTGGGTGCAAAGTCAAGTGTCTACAGTACTTAGCCATATTCCTTAAATTATCAAAGGAACATGCAGCTGTATTTTAGGGTAAGAACCTAAGTAGATATTTGGAGAAAAGAGTTGAAAGTTGATAAGATAGGAAGGTAGAAAACAAGGTATCTCTTTAAGGAAGAACACCCTTATTGTACAAGAGTTACCTCTTTTCCCCACATAATACAAAGCTGAGCAAAGCAAGAACATTCCATTTTTGCTCAAACCGTGGTTTTTCATCCCTTTTCTAAGGTTTTCCACGTATATCTTGTGTCCTTTTTCTGCGTTCTGCTATCACTTTCTTCTTCTCTAGCTTGTGTCATGTCAAAGCTAGTATCTTAGTCACTTAGAAGTTTTTTCATGTAGACGTACTGTTAGATAACTTATTTTATTCCTATATATAAGCTCAAATCTAACTTGCACGTACACTCATATACCACATAGGAAATATGGTTTTATCGAGCCACTCTTAGGTGGTACATGCATTCAACTAGATCTTCAAGGTGATGAATGAATTTCCAAATTTTTGAACCTAATTTTTAAAATCGATTGAAAAAGAAGAGAAGAATGATGACACTTAAAGGTTTCAAATGAAAAGGATTTCAAATCCTCCAAAATTTTCAAAATTCACAAAATCCTTGAAGGTTATTCAATTCTTCCTATGGTGTTTCTAAAAAAATGAGTTTTTAAGATTGTAGCAGCTTAGAGCATTCTTATTAGCTCTTCTATAAAAAATGTCATTTTGACATACCAAAAGCCCTTACTTAATTATTTTACCACATCATTTTACAATATCGCATTCATCACATGTTTTATTCTTCAATTCTATACATTAAAATAATATTTACAACATATTAAAATAATAATATTAACTCCTCAACAATAACAACAACCACCACCACCACCACCACTGCCGCAACAATGGCTACCAACAACCACTATCACAACAACATCAACAGCCACAACCGGCACAAACCCACATCCACCAACACCACCTTATAGATAAATAAATAAATAAAAACCACAACCACCCAATAATCACCACCATAACCACCAAATTGCCGCCACAACCACAGGACCACTGCCACAACTAACCCACAACCCACCACATGCACAAGCGTCAAAACCCATCCCAAATCAAACAAATCCATGACGTGGTGGATGGAACGGCATGCTCGGCGGTGTGGCGTGGCATGGTGATCAGGCCATGGGTTGCTGTGGATGTGCTGGGTCAGGTTCGTGTAGCTGTGTTGGTGGTCGGGTTCGTGGGTCAGGATGGGTTGGTGTGGCTGTGTTGTGGTGGTTGGGATGGGTTGTTGTGGCTGTGTTGTTGGTCGGGTTCATGGATCGGGATGGGTTGGTGTGGTTGTGTTGGTGGTCGGTGATGTGCTCTAAAGAAATGAAGAAAGGAGAAGCTGAGAATGAGAATAAGTAAGGAAGAAAGACTCAGGCGGATGGAAAAAAGAACAGACATGTGAGAGAGGAGAGAGAAAAGTAAGAATAAAAAAGGAATAAAGTGATGAGAGGGGAGAGAGAAAAGAGAATAAAAAAATTTATAATTATTGTCCGTACGCTTCTATATATATTGATGGCACTATTCACTCATGTAAAAAATTTTGGCATTTAGAACACCTCATGAGAGTAGTTTTTTGGTGTTATGTGTGTCAAATGACAAATATTTGACATTTAACATACCTGATGGTAATGCTCTTATACAAGCCTCTTCCAATCATCACCAGGCATTCTGGGGAAGATTTGCAATTTAAAAGATCCAAATGCCTAACCTCGAATCTCAAATACCTTTTGAACATCTTTGCCTCAAACACTTTTAAGTCCCTCGAACTCTTCCCAACATAGGATACCCAGGTGACATCCCAAATATGGTCCCATACCATAGCAATCTTCACTCCAAATTGGAATCCTTAAATGAATAAGGGTTGGCCTTAGTCTCAACCTTGGTACTAAAGCAAATTTATTTTTGGATTTGTCAGACTGTGGGCAATATTCCCATTATGTAATGCAATTTAAGATATTCACTACGGGAAGGAGAAGTCTCTCCTCACAAGAGCTTGAATAGGTGCAACATGCACAGTCTAGAAAGATCGCATAAAATACACATTAAAGCATGTTGACACCCCATTTTACAACCTACATTTAACCTCACATAGAGGGTAAACAACTAATTTCATCTTGAAAATAGGCTTCTTAATTGTGGTCACTAGATCCTTAATTTCATATCATCAAAGAAATCTTGATGTTGTAACGATCAAATTGACTGATCATAAGGCTTAATCGGATCATTAAATTGAAAGTTATCATCAAATCAAGTTTTAATGGCCGAGATGCACTATTACAAATTGAGTTTGACTATATTTGATTATGAACAATTGATTCTAACTGATTATAATTATAATCAATTTGAAATTAATAATGTGTCATAATTTGATTGGCTAGGACTACAACTTAATGTAAGGTTGCGCAAACTTGATTAACTAAATAGTCAAACATTAATTATTCAATGAGTAATTTGTGTAATTATATTTTTAATTGGGGTAAATTTGGGATTGATGAATTTTGAATTGGAGGTAATTGGAGCCAATTAATGTTAATTGGAAATTAATTTTGGGCCTATTAATGTTAATTATGTTGAAACTATTTTCCAACAAATGACCTCTGTTCACTATTTCATTGATATCTCTAGCATATTTTAAATTAGTAAGTAAGGTTAATATCTCTAGAAATTAGACATTTGGGGCTTCAATTTGAGCACAAGAATGAGGCAATTCCAATCCGACTTGAAAAAGATATGATTTTTCGAAGTTAGCTCTGAGAATTGTTACAGTAGCTATAGAAGAAACTGAGGCTTTAGTCATTTTTCTTGCTCATCACTCCCACCAACCACCAAATTCGCTCATCACTCCCACTAACCTCTAAATTTAATGCACTAGCTTTCTAAATACTGAAATAGGATCTAGGTTCATGATACTCTTTGATTCTTTGTCAAACCTCATAGAATGTCCTTCTATTCATATTTTCTCCACCACTACTATATAAACCCCCCCTCTCCTCCATTCCATGACACATAAACGTCATTTCTTCTCCCCTCTTGAGTTCTAGTGAAGAAAAGTTAGCCTTGTCATATCTTGATCTTCCTGAGATTCAAGGTATTGAGTAAAACTCACTCTTCCTTTCCTAGTTATTCACCTTTACTCCACCCTTAGGACCTCCACCTAAAACTTTCTCCTCCACCGTGTGGATCTCGCATGTAGGTATAACCCATTTCCCTCACTTGTTTTTTATTTTCTTATAATGTTAATTTAAGATTAAATCATACTAGTTGATTATTTGATTTCCATGAATATGTTTAAATGTCCTTGATATTCTTAAATGTTGTTCATACGCGTTCTTCATATGTTCTTGGTTGTTCATCACATGTTCAAGAATGACACTAGCTTTGATTTTAAATCCCCATAAATAAATAAAAAATATGAAAAACATGTTAGTTTCATAATTCTCTCAAATCCTTGAATTTTCAATATCACCCTTCACACAAATTCACTAAAATTTATTTTTCAATTGAAATGCAATGGTTAAATAAATAGAATTAGGATTTATCACATGCACACACATTAAATTCAACATGGAAATTGATTGATAACATATTGAATGATATGATATAAATGTTGGCCACCACAGTCTAGAAGATCGGTTTCACTAGGCAAAATGGGTGCCTAACACCTTCCCATCTTGTAACGTAGCCTCCGAGCTTAAATCAAGGGTTAATGGATCAAGTATTTATCCATTTAACTTTCAATCTCTAGATTGTAACTAGGAAACAAAGCCATGTACTTTATCTTAGATTGTATCGAGGACAAAAACCATCTAATCTCCTATGATCAATGTACATTCATTTGCAAATCAATTAAATGAGGAATTTTTAAATTTTGGTTTTCTTATTTATTCCAATAATTAAGTAAATTGTGATTCCATTGTAAAATCATAATCCAAAGGGGAAAATATAATCAGTTAGACCTCCATTTTGAGAGACAATAGCAAGATTTCACCTATATACGTGGGTTTGGCTCAATTCCAAAACGAGCTAGAGCGCGGTCTCTCACAGGGCAGCTTTTATTTTATATGATTCCTCTAGTTCAATTTCTATGATGTTGATTGATTTTATTAAAGCTTGCTGGTGAGACGAGGTTTTTGTCAACAATGCCGACAAGTCCCTAACGGTATAATTCAGGGCAAAATGTGTGTGTGGGATGCCACTATGCTATGATTGTTCTAGAAAACCAATTAGCCATTGATGTGCTTCCACAATTGCAAAATTTAGCCATAAATGGATCTCAACAAAGCCTCCAAAACCCATCAAATGAAAACCATCTCTAACCTAACCCTGAAACAAATCTGCACCAATCCAAACTCGACAACCACCTTACCACCACTAGAAAATCTAGATCTAGTGAGCCCAAGCTCTCCCAAACCTCATCACTGACTAGGGAGAAGAAAAGCAAGGGAAATTCGAGACAGAGAAAATGAGAGTCTTGGTTTGCAGAGAGAAAGAAAAGTAAAACATGAAAACAATATAAAAATAAGGAAATTAATGAAATATTGAAATACACAATTACAATACACATTTATATTTATACGTTTGTTGAAGTAACAATGGAAAAATGCACAATTTTAGCTTAACTAATGTGAGTGATTTTTGGGATTGGATGTGCAAAATTGGCCCCTTGTGATATTTTACATTAACTAATTTAAAAAATTAAATTGATTACTTAAAATTTAGGCTAAACTTGTTATGTGCGAATGTGATTAGTAACAATTCAAGCATGCAACAATTTTCCCCTGAAGTTCACCTTTCCAGAGCCACAATTTATATCATTAAAATGAACTACAACACGCAAAATATTATCCTGAGCTCCTACCCACTTGTCATAATTTCTAAATTTTAGTCTCCTTCTAATTTTGGTGCAATCAAATAGTAATTTATTGGGCTTTACTTTGAAATTGACACCCATCTAACCCTAACAAGTTGTTTTGCTTTTGTCTAGCCGCCTGTCACACAATATAAAGAATAAAGTTTTTCTTCAAATTAATTTGGAAAGAAATCATTTAATCCTACTTATATCTTTTTATTAGATGTAAAAAATTTTAAAAAATCTAATAATTAGATTGCATTTTTTTAAAAAAAATTTAACACACATGTTAAATTTCATTTAAATCAAATGTTATTGACTATTCGATCAATAAACTTAATTTTTATACATAATTTTATGAGAAATGTTATGTCCACAATATTTTCACAATTTTGTGGCAGGTTGTTACAAGTTGTTATTGGTGGGGTAGAAAAGTAATTTCAGCAATAGGTTCAAATTATAACCAATAACAACTAATCATTTTATTGAAAAAAAATTACAACTAACTATCTATGATTTATTATGAAAATGTTATAGACGTAGCACCTTTCTAATTTTATATCACAAAAACTTAAAATTTTAAATATTTAATTGATGACATAACTATTAATCTTTAATCTGTTTATAATTTTGCAAGCACAAAAAATATGAAAATACATACAATACAATAGTTAGATTTTTTTTTTTTATAAAAAAAAAATTTCAAAATTCACATTTTTTTGAAAAATTTCTTAAGTTTATCAAAACTAGGCAAGACTTAGGTATAGTACTTAGGTTCGTTCCTTAGGTTTCCCTTTTAAGATTTTGCCATGTGAATTTTTCCTCATGAGATTGAAGTGTATTTTTTAGTTAAGTAGCCATATGACTCAATCTTAAGTGGAGAACTTATAGAACAACACCGAAGGAATTATACCTATGAACTTACCCTTTTTTCCATCATAAATCTAGGGTGGGACAGGCTTCTTTCCCATTTGTAAACTCTCCTGTTTTCTTTTAATTTAGATGACTGATGACTCATTCTCAAAATAAAAATAAAAATAAAAATTAGATGATGACACGTAGCACACATAAAATCCAAGGGATGAAAAAATTTAAGTGACTGACACATAGCACTCATTCTCTCTCCCTTTTTTTTCTCTCTCTCTTCTCTGCCTCTTTCTCCGATCAGCAACATCGCCCTCATCCTTTGGTGGACAATGGCAATTTGGACTGAAGCAGTGGTGAGATTAATGGCTGAGAGCATCAAGACTCGGTTTGGTGGCAGTGCGAAACTAAACAAGGAGGTCCTCCAGCTGAGTAGATGGGTATGAGTTGGTTTCTTTGGGATTTACAGATACTGATTGAATGAATATGAGTTGGGCGTTGTGTGTGATTAATGGCTTACAGGTGACTTTTTTTTTTTTTTTTCTTCAGCCAGTGGTTGTAGAAAATTAGATCGGATGTGATATGGATTTTTGGAGTGGGACTTTCGATGGGTTGTGAGTTTGGTATGAGCTAGGGTTAGGCCATTGCTAATTTGCTATTGTTATGACGCGGTGATACAAAGAGAGAAATTGTGTTAAGATTGTAAGTTAGTCTCATAAGTGATTTGCTCTGATCGAGACGTAGGTGTTAGTAATGATGTTGTTCGGAGAAAGAGGCATATTTGGATTTGTCTGTTAACAATTTTTTACTTCGTTGCAAAACACTATCATAGGCTAATTGATCTTTTTTATTTTCTGGGAAAATGAGAAGTCATAACAATGGGAACTCAAGACATCGAAAATTGATGAGATAAAATATAAAATTCATGTTATATTTTTTGAGGGAAGGAAGTGAATCCCACTTCAGTCCAAATTGCCACCGTCCAAAGTCCACCAAATGTTGAGGATGATGATCTCTGAGAACTCTCATTCTGATAATAAGAGGTTTGGAAAATGAGAGAGCGAGTAAGAGATGCTAAGGATGATGATCTTGGACTAAGAAAGAGGGGAAAAATGGCAAACTAACACCAATCCCCAAACAATTTAGTTAGTTAGCAACGTTTTCAAACTATTTAAGAAACTAACATCTTGAGTTAAAAAAACTCGATTTTGCTCTTAAAACTTGAGCCTAAAAGACTCGATTTCCTTGAAACACTAGAACGAAGCAAGAAACCCAAAACACCAAAACGAAACAAGCAAACCAGAATGAAGCAAGAAACCTAAAACACAGTAACAAGGCAAGAAGCAAACCAGAAAACTAAAGATAGCAAACCCAAATTTGCAACCCCACAAACTCAGATCCCTTCGTTAGAACTACGGCAAAGGCTCTAGGCAGTGGTGGCGAAGGCTCTGACAATTATTGCCACCATTGGCAGTGGCCCGATCTCAACTTCCATGGTCACCATCTGCTCTTTGAACTTCCATGGCCGAGCCTTTGGGTTTGGGTATATTCTAAATCCTTGATTTGGTCTGGAGAAAGAAAAAAGAAGGAAGATTGGGAATATTTTTTTTGCAAGAACTGGAACTCAAGTCTCTAAAGCTCAAGTATTAGAGAATCGATTTGTTATAGTAAACTTGAGTTTATTAGACTCGAGATGCTAGTTTATTAAATAATTTGGAAACTTTACTAACTAACAAAATTGTTTAAAAATATGTGTTATTTTGAAAAGAAAAAAAAATCCGAGAGAGAGGAAACGAAGAGAAAATAAAGTGAGAGAAAAAGCTTAATATGAGGTGGACGTTTTTTAAACCCTTGGATATTTTGGGTGCTACATGTCAGCCATCTAAATTAAAATGGGAGTAACCGAGAGAGTTATAAACGAATTTTTTTTTTAAATAACTATAAAATCAAAACTATATTATTAATTAGTCAAGATTTGAAACTATTTTGGTATGTAACAAATCAAGTCCAAATGACTCGATTTTGGAATGCAAATCGAGTATACTGAACTCAATTTCAGCTCAGTACTGCAGTTGATATGGAAATCTGTCCACTTAGGCATGAAAATCGAGTCTGTAACGCTTGATTTCGTTACCCAGCAATAACGAAGAATGAAGCACCAGAGAAAATGAAGCAACCCAGGCAGCGAATGCTTCAGGCGATGGCGGTGAAGGTTGAACACTAGAGAGCGACTAAACCCAACAAGTGAAAGCTTTAGGCAATGATTGCAAAAGCTTCAAGCGAGGGAAATCCGATCCGATCAGGTATTTGTTTTGGGTTTTGTATTTGGTTTTGTTTATGGGTTTTTCGGGCTTGGAAGAACAAGGAAGTTCATCTACAGTTGTTGAAGCAAAGGAAGCAAAACTAAATCGAGTACTACGGACTCAATTTCTATTTGACAGAATTCAAGTCTTATGGACTCGAGTTCTATGCCTACATAAACCAAGTATCCACGTCAGCTAGAAACGATATTGAAATCGAGTTCAGTGCAATCGATTTAGCATTTCAATCCAATTTGTTAAATTCTAAAATAGTTTCAAACCTTAGTTGACTAATAATATAGTTTTGATTTTATAGTTATTTAAAAATAAAAAAAATTGGTTATGAACCCCAGGGGGGGGGGGGGCATCAAAGTTCAAGCAATACCCCCTATATAACCCGCATAAGCAAAGGATCGCCTCCTGCACCCCCATTCCCCCCCCCCCCCCCCCCCCCCCCGGCGGCGCCTCTGTGTTCTCAGGAAACATCCATCCGTTGCTGGTAACGCTTCGTGCCAGGAGAGGTGCGATCACTGTCGCTGTCGAGCCAGTAACCGTTTTGTCTCTCCTTAGGTGAGAATTTGCAAAACGGTTGTTAGCTACGGCATTAGGTGATGGCATCTCCCCAGCACGGATGCATTACCTATAGATGCGGATTACAGACATCGATTTTTCAGTTTTCGCTTTGCTTTGCGAAACGGCTGGTAATGTTTATTTATTTATTTATTTGTTGATTTGAATGGTTTATTTTTTATTTTTTATTTGGATGTCGTATTTCATGTATTAGGGCATTCGGATCGTACTTGGCATGGGGGTTTTATGGGTTTTTAGATTTGGTCTATTTGGGGACTGCGATTCCAGATTTGGTGTAATGGTTGTTATTTGTTGCTTAATATTTGTTGTTTTATGGATGTTGGATTTTGTGTTTTAGGGCTTTTTGGTTCTTTAGTTCTAGCAATCTCTCTCTCTCTCTCTGTGCCTTGATAGTTTGTAATCTTTGGGTGTTAGGGATGTATCATTTTTGTGTGTGTGTTCTTTTTCTACCCATTTCTTGCATGCGGTTAAACTTAACTGGGGAACATAATGTACAAAACTTAGTAAAAACGGCCTTAAAGTTTTTCGTTTTTTGCAAATCTAGTTTCAGGTTTGTTGTACATGTTACACTGGATCCTTCAAAAGTAGTTTTGCAGTTAAAAGGGCCTTTCTAACAGAACTATCTTAACAACTCCAGCTTTTGTAAAAACTAAAAGTTTTAGGAATGAGTATTTTGAAGATGGAGGTTGGGTTGTGAGAGTCGAATGGCCCTTAGTGCTCTTTCTGAAGATGAATGTATGAAGGAGTCAAAATGTTTTAGTGTCTTTACCCCCCTCCCCTTTTTGATGTATCTAGCAGTTAGCAGAGCATAACTGGAGCATCTTATACAGCTTCCTAAATGCAAAAGTTGATTGTTTTTCGGGGCAGGTATTGTTTGATTTTTCTAGATATTTGTTTGTCATTTGAAAACTACTCAAGACGTATGTCATTTATATTGACTTTGCTGTTAATATAGAATATGTTGACACATTCAAGTGTTTTGGTATAATTTTATAATCAGCAAATGCAGTCACTTCGGTGATTTATGCTTTCTTCCTGTAATTTTCACAATATGGTTCATTTCAAATATGGAAGAGTGCCTGGACATTGCTATACCATGATTCTTTGTCTTTTAACATAGTGCATGACTAATTAGTTTCTTCATAAATTTAAAGTTCTCCTGAAAAAGATAGTAGGGTAGTGGATTGTCTCGATACCTATATTTTGAGGTGCATTATACCTGTGTTTCTCTGTGTGTGTTTGTGAATTACAATGAAAATGAAAATTTGCCCTTATTACAGAACGTCATTTTATTGGTATGTGATTCTCTCTCTGGCCAGTCTTGTCTATTTATGTTACCAATTTATCTTTTCAATCATTTGCTTGGTTTTATTTTTAAATTCACAGGAATTTTGGGTTATAATGATCTTCAAGAAGTTCAGGCTAAATGACGCACCTCACACTGTTCTGGTCCTTCCACAGAAGCTGGAATGTATATTTTACTTTTCTTTTCTCTCTACTAGAGTGTAAGTAGTATGATAGGTTGTTAATTCTTGTAACACTGTTTTTCACCCTTTAGTCTATTCCGTTTGTACAGTACTTTGATTGAGCAAAATTTTGGTGAGCTAGCCCATTTAATTGATCCGTTAAACTCACCATAAGATTTTTTTTTAAACCTTCTCTCACCGGTCTTGCACTGCAAACTCTCAATCCTCTTACTTGGGCACATAATCATTCTCCTTCATGGTAGTCATATGATTCCTCGCTCATTCTCCTCCCTCGCCATCATACTTCAACTTGGGTGGTAGACTTGGTGACTTCTGATCCATGACCCAAATCCATTCAGATTGAATCTGAGGATAGCTTCAGCTACAATTTGGTTCAGTCTGTTGAGTTATTAATAGATCTCAGCATATTGAATCAATTTAATGGGGTTTTCAATTCCATGTAACAAAATTGTCTGGTTTTAGGGTTGTTCAATGGTTTAGTTTTTGGAGCTATTGTTGCAGCTAGATAGATTATTAGAGATTGTGTTATGAAGATGGGAATAACATTTGGGAGGAACATGTATAATCATTCCAGCCATGGCTTATACATTTGGTTTATATATATATATATATATATATATATATATACACATGTATATATATTTCCCCTTTATGTGAAAATTTTGGATTTGATGGGGTAGCTGGGCTGCATTTCCATAAGTCTAGGTTTATGTTTCTTCAACAAGTGATGGGTTTCGCCTTATCTTCTTTTACTAGTAAGTGAATAGGAGAAGTTAGTTATCACTTGTCAGTATTGTCTAAAACACTATAATATTTATCTAATACTATTCTAAACCAAAGTTAAGTGAGAGTTTAAAAGTATTTTATAAAGATTTATGTGCATTATGGTTTTCTGTCAATTTATGAATTCCCATTCGTAAACCTTTTCCTCTCTATTTGTTGAAATCAGGGAAAACCCTTAGAAGATGAAATTCCACCCAAGTCTTAATGGTTAGTGATTTTTTAAATTTAATCATTTTACTTTAATTTTTGGGTTTTTCCACCTGTTCTGTTATTTGTAAGCAGGGAGTTTGGAATTGTGGGAATTTGATTTATAAAATTATTGCTCAAGGTTGACTTTTTATTTTTTATTTTTTCCCTTGAAGAGATAGGTAATGAATATATGAATGAGACAGGTTCTTTCATAAGGGACGTATATGTTTTATATGAGGAAGGCATTTTCCTGCAATTGCATTCTTCATATCTTTCCATTCTTTAACCTGCCATCTGGGGCTCTACAACTGTTTTTCTTTTTTGACAGAGTCCAACAACAATGCACTTTTGAGTTTTTGACAATTGTTTCATTGTTATGAACTTTATAATGTGTGTTTAAAGAGTTTAATCCTGTTTTTTTAATTTCTAGGTGATAGAGTTTAAAAATTCATCATATATACCTAGTTCTTCTTTTTCAGTCTCACTTATTCTTATCACTCCCAAAATTTAACCTTCATCTTTTTCTCCTCTCTAACTTATTTGCATATATTTTCCTCCCCCTTTCTGTTTCAAAAGTCTGCGACCAAATTTTTTCATATAAATGTTATTGTTGTCAAATGTTCTTTACTCTCATGCTTTTATACATTGTGGTTCATAGGAATGGTAGATGAGAATACCATGCTTGTTAAGTAAGTTTCAGATCTGGTGTGATTCAAGTTTATAATTCTTTTATTAGTTTAGCATATATTCTTTAATTTGCTCTCATACATAAAATTGTTTTTGTGTAGCATTTTTTAAGGTTCTTGCTTTGAGCAGATTACTAAATGCTTTAAAAAATAACTTAAAATGTTCATGAGGACATGGAAACTCTTATAGTTTGTATGTGTTACCATATGGACCCTCTCTGATAATGGTTTTGGATGCCATAATAAAGATTGAAAATTTTCAACTTTCAAGACTTGATTTTATGCAAATCACTGCGACCCTTGTAATTGGATGCTTTATTTAATATGAAAGTCAATATATCGTGATCATTGTGTTTGCATGATGCAGTTGTTATCTTTATCATAAGATGCTCATTTATTATAAGTACTATGTATGCATATCATTTTTAATCATCAGTTGTGAAGTTATGTTTATTAGAATGTTTTTTGATGCAAATATATTTATTAAAATGTTGTGGGCTATAGTTTTCTAATGCCTTTTGTAGTACCCAAAAGAGAGAAAAAAAAAAAAGTGAGGGGGGGGGGGGGGGGGGGGGAGATCATCAATGGTGAAATTGGGCTTCATCTACACAACTAATAAGAGGGGATCTCTTTGATTTCAACTTTTTATATGTTCCATATTACGCTCACACCAATTATGATACCTCAAATTATATATTTTCCCCCTTCTGTCTGTTTCATAAATAACCATTTTCTCCTTTCACACTTTTCATTGTCAGATGTTCTAGTCTCATGGTTTGTTTGCTGTGATTATTTTCATTTAAAAACTGTGGTTTAGTTATTAGATTTATGCCAACAGACCCTTTTTGATTGGTCTCAGTATTGGGGTCTCTTGGATTGTTTTACCCTTACAGATTTCCTTTCGTCTATTAGAATAGCTTAGTTGCTGCTTATGTCTTGTTGTTCCTTATTTTTCTTTGTTCACTACTGTGAACTCTTTGTATTTTTCATGCTATTCCTTTATTAATAATTTTTTCTTCTTACTTATATAAAAAAAAAGGGTTTGTTTGTTGTGGTTCCTAAGAATGTCAGAAAAAGAAAAGATCAAAAACAAAAGAAAATGAAATGAAGTTTTTGTAATTAACTGTGAGACTGTTTGGTTATTGAGGTAAAAGATAAGATAAGAAAAATGTCTTACTATGATGATGACAGTAATTATCATTTTTGGATTTCATCATTTTAGTTCTAAGAACACTCAAAATCATTCTCAACTATTACTTGTAAAATGATCTGTTAGAAATTTTTACAGGAAGCTTCATGTCTTCTCTATTGTTTTCTTTTGTTAGCTTGAGAAAAAAGAAGCCCAAAGGATGGCTAGACCTCTTCTTGAACGTTAAAGAGGCTACAGAGAAGCATCTGTTGATATGTGTGAATGCTTATCAGAGGGAGAGTTTACAAGTCTCTAGATGGCTGGTAGGTTTTGCAGCTTTTTTGGTTTCCAACTTTCATTTCATTACCCTGATCATTGGCTAGTTCAATCAGTGAATATGTTTTTTTTTTTATTTTTGGGTCTTGTATGGTTCTTTTCACATACTTTTGTCTATGCAGAATGCTGTGGCTTGGTCTGAACAAGCAGTTGAAGAAACCACTGCAAATTAGGTAAAATCTATAAAATATGCCCTTGGAAAGTTATCTAGCTATGATCATCTCTATTCCCATTTCATCTCCAGTTGTCCATAACTTTCATAAATTCTTGAATTTTGAAATCCGTATAGGCTTAAGGACTTTTGGTGGTAAACATTGATTTGCTCTGGTTTGGATTGTTTAATACTGTAAATCAAACCAGCTGGTCTTAAAGCTGGTTTGTATAGGTTATGCAGAGAATTTAGAGTAGTGGTGTGCATAACATGTGACCTAGATGTTTGTTGTAAGAGTTAAATAAGGAACCTTTGTAAGCACCTTTCACCTTTAAGTGAAGGCAATTTTAGCACATTCAGTTTGCAATTTGGCTGAGTACTATCCTTTTTTATGGACTTTTTTTGGTGGTTCTTTGCATTTTAAAATTTATCATGGTTATGAAGCCTTCGTTAGCATGGAATAAACCTGTATTGTATTTTGGAGATTTTTAATTCTCATGCTCACAGATATGAAGATACAGATATTATAGGTGATGATGCCGAAGAAAACACCAGTAGGTCGCGGGCACTCTCCAGCTCGAATCAACACCTGCAAAGGGAAAACAAAGTGACCTAAAGGAGAGCACCGGTGTGGTGCCGGCCAAAAACTCTCTGAAGGTCAAGTTAGAGTCTCAAACAACCCTAGAGTGCCAGAGTTGGGATAGTTGTGCGTACCTTTTGTTATGAGGGTTTCTGGGGTTTATATAGTGGTGTAGAGCCGAAATATACGCCTTGGCGAGGAAGTACTTTCCTTTTAAAAGAGTGATTTGCGGATCTTTGCATATCGTATAGAACTCTTTTCCTTATAGGGATCTTTTTGACTGAGACCAGACGTGTAGCGAAAGAACTTTCCTTATATTTACGTATGTAGAGGCCAAGACAGATCAAGAATGGAGGTTGGATCACTCCTTCAGCCTTTACGTGCCGGGGTCGTCAGCCGATGTGCAATTCTTATACCGCCGTCACCTAAATTCATCTTCAAGGATAACGTCAACCGAGGACATTCAGCACCTTGGCCGTCAGCCTCGGCTTCGTCATCTTGATCCCTTAACCGAACGCCGCTATGTAGGGATGTGGCCTGGAGCGTTAAAAGGAGACGTCAGGAACGGTGGCTGACGAATATCATGCTTCCGTCACTATCTTAAAGTGCCGTTGTCATATAAAACGTCACTATCAGCTGCCCCCCACTCCATTGTCCCGTCAGGTGGGAGTGACGGGTCATGGAGTTCCTGTTATTGGGAAACGGCTCGTGCGTGGTAGTCTGTGTCATCTTCATTAAATGGTGGGACACGTGTCATAGGCTGATTGGCTCCGCGTCTGACGGGTTGTCGCTTCGTCTTCCGAGCTTTCTTTCTCCTATATATATACTTCACTATTTACCTTTTTTTCCACTTTTTCGCCTTGTCCATCTTGAGAGAACGAATCCGTCACTTCCAGCCTTGTCACATCGTCAATCGCGCAGCCGTCAGCTTCTTGAGACAGTCCTCCTACACGTAAGTTATCGCTACTCTACTTTTTATTTTTATAGCGTCGCCCTTTAGTGAAGTCGTCGGCCTAGGATCTTAGAAAGAAACCCGTCGTTTGTAGGTAGTCAGATGTCTAGGGAGACGCCGAGTGACCAGTCGTCGATCAGCGACGAAGCGGGTTACGACGAAGTTTTCCCGTCAGGTCGTGAGCCCGCAGAGGGCCTATCCTGGTCGTCAGAGAGAGAATCGTCGACTCCTTCTAACGGTGATATAGAGAGCTCAATGGTAAGTGAGGTGAGCGGTGATATAGGCGACGGAGGCCAGGGATTTCGCGAAAATGCAAGTATCAGTGACGGGGGTGAGAGTGACGGCGACGAGGAAGCCTTAGAGAGCACCTCGGGGTCCTCTGGTGATGATCGTCCTTTCGTCTTACCCTCAGAGTGGTCCGTCAACAATTTTCTCCCCACGATGTCAGAAAATGTTTTTAAAAGTTTGCGGTCCCGTTATCAAATACCAGACGACATTCCCATTCGCCTTCCAGAGGAAGGTGAGAAGTGCTACTCCGGACGAACCGCGGACGTTGGCATGTATGACGCCATGTTCGCGGCCGGGCTAAGGCTGCCGCTGACGGCATTACACCGTCAGCTGGCTAACTTCCTGGGGATATCCGTCAGCCAGATTGCCCCCAATGCTTGGCGAACCTTCATTGGTGCTGAAATCTTGTGGGGTCGTCTGAGTGGTGGGAACCGTCAGCTGACTTTGGACGAGTTCTTTTTTTGTTATCATTCTCAGCACATTTCCTCGTCAAAGGGAGTATACCATTTTGCGGTGAGGGACAAGGAGTTGAAGTTAGTGTCCGACATGCCCGACTCCAATAGGAAGTGGAAGGGCAGATACTTTTTTGTAGAAGGGACGAATTGGGAGACGATGCCCATTGGTTTTGACAATACTTGGGCTTATGTTAGAGATTCAGGTTAATCTCGTCGGCCCTTCTCGCTTCGTCTACTTATTTGCTATCCTAACCCGTCACTTTTCATTGCAGCTAACAACCGCCCACGCATATTCGCGGAACAAGAGGCTTTCATTCGTCGAGTGACGGCCATTCCCTTGGACGAGAGGAAGTGTCGAGATCTAATCACATTAGATACTCTTCACTTATACTGTGGTGGACCTGGGCCGACGGAGGAAGCTTGCAGACTGAACGCCTATTCCCGCCGTCGTGAGTATCCTTCAGCTTCTTGTCTTTAACCTGACGTGGTTTCTTTCTAATCTTTGTTCTTCGCAGAAATGGAGTCAGCCAGGCAAAGGGTAAGAGCTGCGGCGGTAGCTAAGAAGAAACAGCTAGAGAGGACTGGGGGCGAGTCAACTCCTCCGTCAGCTCCCAGACCCGTTGGAAAGGCCGGAGCCAAGAGAAAACCTGACGGCAGGGATGACCGTCAGGGGAAGAAGGTTGCCCCCACTCCCGGGGACACGTCTTCTCGAAGGCCGTCGCCTCCCAGGTCTACTCATGGGGCAGGCAAGGGTCCGATGACCTCGTCAGGGCCCATTGTCCAAGGATCCGTGCGCCGTCTGTTGACTCACAAGGACTACGCTGTAGAGGTGACGGAGTCTATTTTGAAGGACGATGAAATGGACCCTCTTGCCGAGCAGGGTGTTGACGAGATAAATGCGTCAGGCCTTTTTTACCTTACCAGGGTAAGCTTCGTTTTCCACTTCTGGTGTCCGACTCATTTTTGTGCCCTGACGTTGTCTTGTCTCCTTTTTGCTTCCAGGCTATGGTTCGCATGAAGGCCCTGTCACGTAGGTGCTCTGCTAAGGAGGGGGTGATTACCCGTCTGCAGGAGCGTGTCAAGAACCTGACTGACGGCCAAATGCAGTATAGGGATGCGAACCGCATTTTGGGTGAGGAGCTGAAGAGTTATAAGGATAAGCTGACGGAAGAGACCCGCCTAAGGGAGCTGGAGACGGAGGCCAAGGAGGCGGCAGAAAAAGAGCTGAGGTCCATCCTAGTCCAGGTGGAGACGGCTAGGAGTGACGCTGTGACAGAGTTCAAAGATTCATCGGCATTCATTGACGCATGTGCTGCCTACTATGGTGACGGGTTCGAGGACTGCATGAAGCAAGTAAAATCTGCCTATCCTGACTTGGACTTGTCAAGGATTTCAATGGATGAGTCCATCCCGTCAACCCCTGTAGGAGAGGCCGTTCATGAAGAGGCTGACGACCACAGCCAGAGAGACAACAGCGTCATTCTAGCTCAGCCAACTGCGGACCACTCCGTCACCCTAACTCCGGCAGATCCTCATAATGGCGACCCTAATGCCGTCAGCCCTTCTCTCTCCTGTGCCCAGCCTGTTAATGTTGAAGACGATGGAGGACACTGACGCCCCTCCCCCCCTTTTACTTTTATATATATATATATATTTTTTTTTGAGTGTAGACGGGGCTGTAGTACTTGTCGCCCATTTTTCTGGGCTTATGTAAAGACATCATCTATTTTAATTTTAATGTCATTTCATGCTTCAAGTATGTGTGTTTTTAATGCAAGTTAAAATTATGTTCGCAGTGAGCTCGTCAACATAATGGTGACGGGGTTTTTCCTTCGATTCAATTTTTGAACTGATTACAGCGTCAGTTTCTTTTCCATGAATGCTAAGGGTCGTTTTTTATCATGTCGTCAGTTTCATGGTTGACGCCGTTGGACAACTCAATTGTATACCTGTTAGTTTCATAACGGCGTCAGCTTTTTTCTTTCAGCTAATTTAGCCTGATGTATCCATTTCGCAATTCGCCTGTCATTTCTAAGAACAACGTCGTCAGTCAACTTATTATGCCGTCAATTTGGACTTAACATCGTCACCTCGCTGTCCTTAGACTGGGGTCGTCCACTTTGTGGGTTTAGGAGTAAGCCGTCCACTTTGTGGACTTAGAAGTAGTCCGTCCACTTTGTGGACTTATAAGTAAGCCGTCCACTTTGTGGACTTAGAAGTAGTCCGTCCACTTTGTGGACTTAGGAATAAGCCGTCCACTTTGTGGACCTAGAAGTAGTCCGTCCACTTTGTGGACCTAGAAGTAGTCCGTCCACTTTGTGGACTTAAAAGTAGTCCGTCCATTTTGTGGACATATAAGTAATCCGTCCATTTTGTGGACATATAAGTAAGCCGTCCACTTTGTGGACTTAGAAGTAGTCCGTCCACTTTGTGGACTTAGGAATAAGCCGTCCACTTTGTGGACCTAGAAGTAGTCCGTCCACTTTGTGGACTTAAAAGTAAGCCGTCAATTTGGACTTAGTAAGCCGTCTACTTTGTGGGTTTGGCCATTAGATCGTCCAACTTGTGGACTTAGTTGTAGAGAACTTTCTGTTTTCTTCAAGTCATAAGAAATTTACTAGTTGTTTCTGAATGGACCTCCTCTTATTGTGATGAAATGCATAAATAAAATATTGTTCAAAATAGGAAAGATTAACTTTCAGCCCTTTGGACTTTAAAATGTACTATAAACAGGAAATGCTAAGACAAATTAAGGATCATAAACTGGCAGTGAGGAGTAACGTTCTGCTTGTCATCTTCTATTGGTAGTACTTTCTGAGGTGCTCGGCGTTCCAGGGGTGTCGTAGTTTCTGCCCGTCAAGAGTCTCCAGGTGGTAGGTGCCCTTTCTTTGCCATGATACGACCTTGTAGGGTCCTTCCCAGTTTGGGCTGAGCTTTCCTTGCGTGGGATCTCTGACTGCGCCCATCACTTTCCTTAAAACAAGATCTCCGACTTTGAAGTCTCGGTGCTTGACCCGGGAATTGTAGTGCTTGCTTACGAGGTCTTGGTATCGTGCGAGTCTCTGCTCGGCCACCGCCCTTACTTCGTCAATTAGGTCCAGTTGTAAACGAAGCTCTTGATCATTTCTTCCATCGTCGTGATTGGCCACCCTATAACTTGTGAGCCCTATCTCGGCTGGAATGACCGCTTCACTTCCGTATGTCAGCTGGAACAGGGTTTCTCCTGTAGGGGTTCGTACCGTCGTTCTGTATGCCCATAACACACTCGGTAGCATCTCGGGCCATACGCCCTTTGCCCCCTCGAGCCGAGTCTTGATGATTCGGAGCAAGGATCGGTTGGTTACTTCCACTTGCCCATTTGCCTGAGGATGAGCTGGGGAGGAATAGTGGTTCTTGATTCCTAACTCTGAACAGAAGGCTCGGAAGGAGTCGTTGTCAAATTGTTTGCCGTTGTTTGAAATTAAGACTCTTGGAATCCCATACCTGCAAACAATGTTTCTCCATACAAAACTTCTTATATTCTTCTCAGTAATTGTGGCTAGAGTTTCAGCTTCAACTCATTTGGTGAAGTAATCGATGCCAACGACGAGGAACTTCAGCTGTCGTGCTACCATCGGGAATGGTCCCATGATATCCAACCCCCATTGGGCGAATGGCCACGGGGCAGTTATGGGGGTCAATCCCTCCGCCGGTTGTCGAATGAAGTTGCTGAATCTTTGACATTTGTCGCAAGCTCTCACATAAACCTGGGCGTCATTTTGCATCGTCGGCCAATAGTACTCGGCCCGAACCAACTTCTGTACCAATGACCGTGATCCGGAGTGGTTGCCGCATATCCCCTCATGTACTTCTCTCATGACATAGCTTGCTTCTTCAGGGCCCACGCACCTTAGGTATGGTCGAGAAAGGCCCCTTTTGTAGAGGACGTCCTTTATCAAGACGAAACGTGCAGACCGGACCTTCAGCTTTCTGGCAGCCTCCTTTTCATCAGGCAACGTGCCATCTTTTAGGTAGGAGATCAAGGGCGTGGTCCAATCGTTTTCGGAACCAATCTCCTGTATGCAGACAGCGTCAATTAATGGTGAAGACTGAGTAAAAGAGAGTACCTCGTCAATGGTGGCCATAGGGTCCGCAGACGCAGCTTTGGAAAGTCGGTCAGCATGTTCGTTTTCTTCTCTCGGAACTTGGACTATTTTTGCTTGCAGCCCCTCCATTCTCTTTTTTGCTTGCTCCCAGTACCTCCTCATTCTTTCACCCTTGCATTCGTATTCACCGTTTACCTGGTTTGTGACGACTTGGGAATCGCAATGAACAACCACGTTTGCGGCCCCTACCACTTGAACAAGGTCCAAACCTGCTATCAGGGCTTCGTACTCAGCTTCATTGTTAGTTGTAGGGAAATCGAGGCGAATCATACATTTGAGTTCGTCGCCTTCTGGGGAGTTAAGTACGACCCCTATCCCGCCAGCCTTTTTGTTGGACGACCCGTCAGTGAAAATGCTCCATTGGGGATTCTTTTCCTCTTCGCCTTCCGCGCTAGTGAACTCAGCAATGAAGTCGGCCACCGCCTGCCCCTTGATGGCAACGCGGGGGCGATATTGTATATCGAACTCACTTAGTTCTACCGACCATAACGCCATTCGTCCGGCGGCTGCAGGGCTGCCCATTGCTCGCCGTAAAGGTTTGTCAGTAAGGACGACTATTGTATGGGCTTGAAAATATGGCTTCAGCTTACAGGCTGCTGTAACCAAAGCGAAGGCGAGCTTCTCCATGGGGGGATATCTCTCCTCTGCGCCGTGTAACGCCTTGCTTGCGTAGTACACGGGTCGTTGGACCTTATCGTCTTCTCTAATTAAGGCGGCGCTGACGGCTGCTGGGGAAACGGTCAGATAGAGGAACAGTTCTTCTCCTGGTTGGGAAGGGCTTAGCAATGGCGGTGAAGAGAGGTAGACCTTTAAATCTTCGAACGCTTGTTGACACTCGGCAGTTCATTCAAAGGATTTTTTCAACGTTCGGAAAAAGGGTAGACATCTGTCTGCAGCTTTTGACACAAATCTGCTGAGCGCGACAACCCTACCATTGAGGCTTTGTACTTCCTTAATATTTTTAGGAGGGGCCATTCCCATAATGGCCTGAATCTTGTCTGGGTTGGCCTCGATCCCTCTTTGGGACACCATGTACCCCAGGAACTTTCCTACCGTCACTCCAAAAGCACACTTACTTAGGTTGAGCTTCATGTTGTACGAGCGAAGAGTATCAAATGTTTCCTTCAGATCCTCCAAATGGACTTCTTCCCTTTGGCTTTTGACCAGCATGTCGTCGACATATACCTGGACGTTCCTTCCAATCTGTCGTGCAAACATCTTGTTCATAAGCCTCTGATAGGTTGCGCCAGCGTTTTTCAGGCCGAAGGGCATGACCTTGTAACAAAAGAGGCCTTGGCTTGTTACGAATGAAGTTTTTTCTTGATCAGCTTCATCCATCCGGATCTGGTTATACCCAGAGAATGCATCCATGAAGCTAAGTAACTGATGTTTGGCCGTAGAATCCACCAGGGCGTCGACCCGCGGGAGGGGATAGCTATCCTTGGGACATGCCTTGTTCAAGTCCGTGAAGTCGACGCACATCCTCCATTTCCCGTTGTTCTTGACCATCACGATATTTGCTAACCAATCAGGGTAGTACACTTCCCTGATAAATCCCGCATCTTGTAGTTTACGGACCTCTTCTGCTGCTGCTTGATCCCTCTCTTGGGCGAAGGTTCTTTTCTTCTGTCGGACAGGCGGGAAAGATGGCGACACGTTCAATCTGTGCACCATGACTGATGGATCGATCCCTGGCATGTCTTCGTGGCTCCACGCGAATTCATCCTTGTTTTCTTTCAAGAAGATCGCAAGTTTTAGACGTACCGTCGGGCTGGCTAGGGTGCCGATTTTGGTTGTTCGCTCCGGGCGGGCTTCGTCGAGAAGGACATCTTCAAGTCTCTCGGCAGGTTTCGTCGCCACCTGACGCTCCTCTATGGCCAGGATGTGGTTGTCCATCTCCATCATAGCCACATAACATTCGCGTGCGGATACCTGATCTCCTCTCAATTCTCCAACTCCATGATCAGTAGGAAACTTCATCATTAGGTGGTATGTTGACGTCACCGCCTTCCATGAGTTGAGGGTGGGTCGCCCTATGATGGCATTGTAAGCCGACGAACAGTCAACTACTAGGAATGTCACGTTCCGAGTGACTTGCTGTGGGTAATCTCCAATGGTTACTGTCAAAGTAACAGTACCAAGTGGGAGTATTCTTGCTCCTCCAAAACCAACGAGCGGGGCGTCAGTCGGAACTAGTCGTTCTCTTCCAATTCCCATCTGTTGGAAAGCGGGATAGTAGAGGATGTCCGCCGAACTGCCGTTGTCTACAAGGACTCGGTGTATGTTGTAATCCCCTGATTGTATGGAGACGACGAGGGCGTCGTCATGGGGGTGGTGAAGGCGCCGGGCGTCTCTTTCTGGAAATTCGAAGACGGGATCGTTGATTTGTGACCTTCCTAGCGCGGAACTTGCCGTATGGACGTTCTAAACCATTCTGAGGTAAGTCTTTCGGGCTTTCTTGGATGACCCAACACTCGTGGTTCCTCCTACGATCATCCTTATATCTCTGGCAGGTTGCCTGGGTCGTTCGTTATCTTGCCGAGGGGCTTGATTTTGCGGCAGGTCTGCCCTCTCCTTGTTGACGAACCTCTGCAGCCGTCCTCTCCTAATGAGAGCCTCTATTTGCTGTTTCAAATCGTAGCAATCGGCGGTATCATGGCCATGGTCCTGATGAAAGCGGCAGTATTTGTCTCTTGGTCTCTTGCTGGGATCTCCCTTCAGCTTGCCGGGAAAGGCTAAAGTTTCCTCATCTTTGATTTGCATTAGCACCTAGTCGATGGGTGCGTTTAGGGGAGTGAAGTTCGTGTACCTTCCTGTAGGCGGCTTGGGTCGTCGATCATCTCGTCCCTCTCTGGTTCTCCCCCTTTTTCGTCCGTTGTCGGGTCTCGTATCTTCCTGTCTCTCCCTTTTTCTTTGTTTATTGTCGTCTCTGGCCAGCAAGGCATCCTCCGCGTTCATGTACTTCGTCGCCCTGTAATATACGTCGGACATAGTCTTTGGGTCATTCTTACATAGAGAGAACAAGAACTTACCCTCTCGTAGCCCGTTCGTGAATGCTGCCACGAGTATCTTATCATCTGCTTCGTCTATCGAGAGGGATTCCTTGTTGAAGCGGGCTATATAGGACCTTAATGTTTCGCCCTCTCGCTGCTTGATGCCCAGTATACACGTAATAGACCTCTTGCGTCGATGACTTCCAATAAAGTGTGACACGAACTGTGCACCCAATTCCTTAAAAGTGCCGATTGAATTAGGCGTCAGCCTGGTGTACCAATCCCTCGCAGGCCCCTTCAAGGTGGTGAGGAAAGCCCTGCACATGATTTCATCGGGTACACCCTGAAGATGCATTAGGGTTCTAAAAGACTCCAGGTGGTCCAACGGGTCTTTGGATCCGTCGTAGTTCTCCATATGGGGCATGCGGAACTTTGGAGGAACGGGGCATGAATTTACCAACGCTGTGAAGGGCGAATCCGTTCTATGGACCAGGTCGTCCAGGTTGCTGGACACCCGTCCTCTAAGGGCGTTCATCATCGCATCCATGCGTTCCCTCATTTCTTGCATCTCGGCTGTAATGTGAGGCGGTAGGGAGTCCGAGGCAGATGGCGGGTTTGTCTCTGGCCGCTCCAACCTTGTTGGTGCGGTGCTACCTTTAGGCCTGACGGCGTTCCTCCCTTCCGGGCTTGCTACTTCCTGGTCCTCCCTTGGCGCACTTTTTTGCGTGGTCATCTGTCGTAGTTGCTCCTCTGAGTCGTGATTCTGTTTGGTAAGTCGTTCGACGGCAGCGGCCAGCGTCTGAACTTGCCTTTCTAGCGCTGTAACGTGCGGTTCGTCGCCTTGGTTGTTGATTGTTGCCATCGATCTGGTGAGTACCATGCAACCTTTAGTCTCAGGAGTAGAGCGAGGGCTAGATATTCTTTTCTACGCTCTCGTCGAATTCCCACAGACGGCGCCAACTGATGATGCCGAAGAAAACACCAGTAGGTCGCGGGCACTCTCCAGCTCGAATCAACACCTGCAAAGGGAAAACAAAGTGACCTAAAGGAGAGCACCGGTGTGGTGCCGGCCAAAAACCCTCCGAAGGTCAAGTTAGAGTCTCAAACAACCCTAGAGTGCCAGAGTTGGGATAGTTGTGCGTACCTTTTGTTATGAGGGTTTCTGGGGTTTATATAGTGGTGTAGAGCCGAAATACACGCCTTGGCGAGGAAGTACTTTCCTTTTAGAAGAGTGATTTGCGGATCTTTGCATATCGTATAGAACTCTTTTCCTTATAGGGATCTTTTTGACTGAGACCAGACGTGTAGCGAAAGAACTTTCCTTATATTCACGTATGCAGAGGCCAAGACAGATCAAGAATGGAGGTTGGATCACTCCTTCAGCCTTTACGTGCCGGGGTCTTCAGCCGATGTGCAATTCTTATACCGCCGTCACCTAAATTCATCTTCAAGGATAACGTCAGCCGAGGACATTCAGCACCTTGGCCGTCAGCCTCGGCTTCGTCATCTTGATCCCTTAACCGAACGCCGCTATGTAGGGATGTGGCCTGGAGCGTTAAAAGGAGACGTCAAGAACGGTGGCTGACGGATATCATGCTTCCGTCACTATCTTAAAGTGCCGTTGTCATATAAAACGTCACTATCAATAGGTAGCTGTTACTTTAGGGTGAGGTTTGGGTCCAGTGTCCAGTTGCACTGGACCCGTTGAGATTATAACACGTGTCCACTTTTGAACACATGTCACCATCTTAATGGACCCAGTGCACTACATGCATTGGACCTAAGCCTCACCCGTTACTTTAATATTTTTGTCAATTGGATTGTCTAGAACTGCTTCAATAAGCCTTTTTTCTGGGATCCTTTTGATCTTTTACAGGCTTAATTAGCAGCTCTACTGTATAAGAAAACAAGGCTTGTTTGTTTGCGTGGCCTAGATAGTGCCCGAGGGTTATTAGCTTATATTCTTAAATTTGTAAAGGTTACTCTTTCAAATTCTGATTGTTCTATTTGAACCCCTCGCTTGCTTTAAGTAAATTTCCCTCTATTATCAGTAGTAGTTTTTGTTCCAATCTTTCCTATTGACCTAGGGAGGTTGGTCTCTGACAAGTGACCTGGTAAGAAATCTGTTTTTGGGTTAGATTGGACATGACCTATGGCTAAAACTAACTAAATAAAATGGGCTAAAATAGAATCTGTATATATATAAATTCATTAGGAAAAAAAATTCAACTATGGTCTACTTTATGATGTATGGTTTCCAAAGATCACATATATATTTGAAATCTGTATTGTCTCCTATTATAATTTTTGTGTTTCATTTGTATATGGTAAAATTAAGAGTAATGTTATGTTCACAATATTTTCAAAACAATTTCTAAACAAAACTTAGGTAGTAAGCTTTTATTGGTTTCAATGTGAGCCCACCACTAACATCATTTTTTTTATCCACCAATAACAACTAATAACCTAAGATTTGTTATGAAATTATTGTAAAAATGTTATGAAGGCAGCATTACTCTAAAATCGGTGACCCTTTTAATTAATGGTAAAATTACTAAGCACCTTAAAAATCAACTGATTTATAGATTTGGTTTGTTTTAAGTAAACTCCAAGTATAACTTAAAATGGCAAGCAGGTGCCTTGCACGTGCAGCCGAACCTAGTGCTTTAATGGTTAAGGTTATCTACAAGCATGAGACTAGGGATTCTTGGACAGCACCTGCCAACTTGTACAGCCCTTAAAAAACCAGTTTGCTCTTTGCTAATAAAGAGTCTAGAGAGAATGTTAGATGCCATGATAAATAAAAATGGGATAAGGGGTCAATGTGACGTAAGCCTAGTGAGTCTGGAAATGACCAACAGGACTTCATTTTGGAGAATGGAAAAGGTGGGAGTGGAGATGGAGATGCATTGGTGTGTGACTTGAATTTATTTGTGGGAAAATCCAAGAATTTTCTTGACAGCAATTATAAAAGACAAATTAGCCCTGTCAAAAGGCTTTTCTGAATCCATTTAGCAACTCCACCGGTATATTTTTTTTCATTAAATGAGTGATTTCATGGACTAAGATCAGCTTATCTTGACTAATGGAAAATTCTTAGGTGCTCCCGGAGTATGGAGAAATAGTGCACCTTGCCAACGTGTAATGAATTTAATATGTAATAAATTTTAGTCAATTAGCAAGAAGTTTAGAAATTAACTTGTATGCGACATTATATAAACTTGAATGGCAATTGTTGTCACATCTAGATAGAACTTGGGTACAAATATAGAAAGCTAAATATTTGGGAGACATCTATCTTAAATTCACAACCTAAATCTAATTCCTCACCTGTGGAAAGGACTCTACAAGGCTGAGGATGTGCTAAAAGGGGGCATTTTAAAAAAAAAAATCTTATAGGCTTGGTTTTCTTATTTACCTCTTCACTCCCAATATTCAGGCAGATCAAACTCCTTCCACTCAATGGGTTTATGAACTTAGCACGCCAATAGACAGTGTGATCGTGATAAATGAAGAAAGCTCTTTGATATGTAAATGTTAATCATATGCTTTGTATTCACCTCTCATCCTCTAACTCTGAAGACAAATCTATTTGGATCCTTAATAACGGTAAATATTTGTGTGCCAATTATCTAGATCATCAATCAATTAGATTTGCATCTTCTAGTCCTCTCCCAACTGAAAGAATGAAACAGATTGTGGAAGCTTAAAATCATCTTGTGGAAGCTAGTATGGGAGATTTTGCCTTACAAGTTCTAACTATGTCATTAACAAGGGAATGCAACTCCTAGGTTTTTCTTGTTCCTAATGTTATTCAAATTCAGAAACTCTTGAGCATATTTTCTTCAGATGCCCATTTGCCACAATCATTTTGAGAAACTTTAAATGGCCTTTTAATTTTAAAGCCATTCATCCCAAATCTACTGCTGTTTGGACTAGAATGATTATTTATCCTGTATACAAAAAGAAGAAAAATCATTTCTCTCTATTTTCTTAAATCCTCATAGACAATATCTAGCAGGCCCGTAACAAACTTGTGTTCCAAGTAGTAGATTCCTCCCCCAATGTTGCTTGCAAATGTTATCAACAAATCATACATCTCTCACATATACGTTGGTACTTTTACGAAATTCCTATGAGTAAATGTCACAATCCGAATCCCTAGGTTGGTGGAAAATAAATTTGAACCAGCTATCAGACAATGAGGAGTTTTTCTTGCGGAAGTTTTTGGTGGCATCTCAATCTCATACCATATTTTAAGCTCCCAATCTTGGTCTACAATATGCCATTTTTGCCATATCTCATAGCCATTACTTTCATATGGATCTATTATTTTTTCTTCATCAATCACTCTGCCACATTACAGTTGTAGCAAAAAGTTATTAAAAATTTGTGGTTCTAGACTTTTCCTTAAAAAAACTTTTATTCAATGGACACATTTTCGGCCAATAGACGCATTTTTATTCAATAGACACGTTTTAGTACATCAAATTTGAATGGTTATAACTTTTCAATAGACACTTTTGGTATATATATTATAACGTATCTTGTATGTATCTGTATAGACAACACAAACTAAGCTAGAGACGTAATATTTTATCTTTTATTTCTTTTCACAAAAGATTAATAAATTGTTTTTTTTTTCTTAAAACTCATTTAATAGCTATTTTCGTGCAGGTTTATAAATCGAGTTTTAGAGATTCAATTTTCAGTAGACACTATGTGAAAAAATGTCACATCAAATCTGATCATAACATGAAAATCAATCTTCAAAGACCCGATGTTTAAGTTTAAAATCGCGTTTTTAAACTTAAAATGTTAGTAAAAATATAATTTTGTAACCGTGTTTATTAATTATATTATTTGACAAATAAGTATAATTTTCAATTTGGCCTGAGAAAGGATCCCATACTAGAGGACTGCTGATGACGAGAGTCGAACTTCCTTTCAGACAAAGTGTTCAAGTCTTATCAATTGAACCAACTCTGGTCATATCTTGGTCAATTTCGCCAAGTCTGGGCGGTATTAATGCTTTTTTTTTTTTTCTTATCATTTTTTTTTAGATGCAAAAAAGTGACTCACATGTATTATCAGAGTCAACCACATCTCATAAATACGTCGCTTAATGAGTACTAACAGCACATAAATGGTTGTTATCTCTTTTCATGTCATATTAATCGAGTCTAAATCTTCTGTCTCATTTTTTCTGTTCCACTCTATACTCCACCAATAAAAACTCGTCACGTATTCACCGCATTAATTAAATAATACTATTAATTAATAACAGTAGCATTAATAAGTCAATTAATGATAGTATTTGATTAATGCAGTGAACACATGACAAGTCTTTATTAGTGGAGTACAGAGTGAAGCAGGAAAAGTGAGACAGAAGATTTAGACTCATATTAATCATCACTCACTCTTTTTTCTTCTCCTTTTATTTTTTTTTCATCCCTCTTCACCGACCCATCACTCCTTGTCTGCTTGTCCCTTTACTTTATCCCTGTCTCTTTTTCATTACACGTCACTTATCATTCTCTTATTGGAATTTTTTTTTTTTTTTCCCCTTATCTCTTCCCGTGTATAAATCATCATCACTCACTCTTTTTTCTTCTCTTTTTATTTCTTTTTTCCCATCTTCACCGACCCATCCCTCCTTGTCTGTTTGTCCCTTTACTTTATCCCTCTCTTTCTTACACGTCACTTATCATTCTCTTATATCGATGGGCAAAATAGCAAATACCACACCTATTTTTAACATTGTTCGAACTATTCGGCAGAAAGTTACTCTTTTTTTTCTTTTTTTTTTTTCTTTTTTTAATTAGGGACGGTACGTTGCTTAAGTTTTTTAAAAATATATATAAATAAAAAAAAATTATAAAAATACGTGTTATATTGTTTAAATAACAAAAATAATTATTTAAATATCTCTACTTAACACCCCTTTGATATCGTAAAAATACCAATATTAAGTTCAATGCGGATTTTTTTTTTTTGGGTTAAAAATGTGTGTTTTACTATAGTAGCAAAGCACTAATGTGGTTTTTCTGATTAAAAAATGCCAGGTGAACTGGATATTAGAAAAAAATAAAGTTTTATACAATTTTTAAAAAAAAAATTGAATCTCGCTGTCACTAGTATTGAGTTTTGGCAAATTCAAAGAAAATAAAATGAAGTGGAACTCATATATCCATAATATTGAGTTTCATGTAAAAAAAAATGAAACTAACATCCCAGTTAGTTTTGTTTTACCTGAGAGAACTGTGTGAAAAACAACTCGTCAATATGGCAGTAGAGAATTTTGTTTGATATGATGATTCACAATTTGATTCCTATCATCTCTGTAGCAATTTATGTGATATGTAATATGTTAGAAGATAGCTTGACTTTTTCTCAACCCTTAATGCATCTCTCTCTTTTTGTATGCAATTTCGGCACAGACATAATTCTTTTGTAACATGCTTACATAGAATAGGTGGCTTGAAATTCAAGCTAGCCATTAAATGCTTGATACATGCCTATGGACTTTCCTGCAGGAACAGCTGGCCAACATGACCTCCCCACATGCACAATATTACTTACTAACACATGCACGGGAAATTAGGTTGTTGAAGTTCGTGAACCTTTGCTCTATATATATGCCTTTGTGGTAGATTGTATAAGAAAGATAGCTAGAGAAAAAGTCTCTTTTGCTATTAATGTACAGTGCAAGTTTTCCTTAATTTAGTTTCAATTTTCGTTGGCCTTACGCTTTTATTGTATCATTTTTTTAACCTGGCTTAGCATCTGCAGTACTCGTCTCTGACAAGAGTTTTTGCTTGTGTTTAGTTGAGTCCCTTTAACAAAAATAAAATTGCAAAAGTACTCAATACTAGTAATAGCAAGTTCCACTTTTTAGAATTTAATTTTTTTTTTTTTATACAAGATAAATTCTATTCTAACTTAATCTAAGTATATATGTGTATGAAACTCTCTCTTGTCTGGATACTTGAACTTTGGTCCTTGCTCTCACATCTTACAAACATTTATACTTGTAAAGTGAATATCGCACCAAAAGTATGCGATGGTTGAGCTCAATTTTTCTAATATCGAGTTTCACATGGCATTTTTCATTTAGAAAAGCTACATCATGCCTGTCATCATGGCAAAACAGCATGGAACTTGATATTAGTAATACAGATTGATTTTCACAATATCTAGTTCCAAAAATGTGATATTTTGCCGATTGTTTGGAAACAATGTTATTTCACTCATATTTGAAAATAATGATATTTTGTCATTTTGCCCTATATTGTCTCTATAGTCAACCAAACAACTCCTTTGTTCATAAAACAAACAGTTCCTTTTTCTTCTCTCTCTCTCTCTCTCTCTCTCTCTCTCTCTCTCTCTCTCTCTCCTAAACTTAATTAAAAACTTAAACTATAATCTTTAACCCAATTTAATGTTTTGAGTTTTATTTTTTCGTAATGCCCACAAAAAAGCATAAATCTGAGATTTGATCCATTGTAAATAATGGACAAAAATTGTGGGTTTTTGGTAAATTCAGATATATATATATATATATATTATATATAATATATATATATATTATATATCCAAATTAAATTTCAATTGAAGTCTAATTATGCTATTTGTTTCATTTAATTTTTAATTTTTGTGTCAAGTAAATTAGTGTACAAAGCGAAAAGTCCAAATCTAATTAAATTCTAAATTGGATTTAATTAAAATCCATTTCATATCCATCTAATCTTTTAATTTTTGTGTCAAGTGAATTATTAGTATAAAAACCGAAGAGTCTAAATTCAATTAAATTCTAAATTATATAATAAGAAACAATATATTTGTTAGAAATTATGATTTAAAAAATGTATAAGCTTATTTCATGTATAATTTTAATATTTTTTTAAAAATGTATAATTTGAACGATATAATTATATATTATTTTTAATTGTGCATGTCACTCAACAGCAAAAATTTGAAGCTCAGTGTTCCCTTGATTTGTGAATTTTCTGGACGCATTTGACTGAAAAACTCCAACATTTCAACTCAAAAAAAAAAAAAAAAAAACCAAAAAGAATCCACTCCGATTCGGTAGAATATTATACAGATGGAATCATATTTGGCAATCCAGCTTAATATTATATAGCAACAAACAGAGTACAAAGGGAATAAAGATTATAAAAAAAAATAATAAAAAAAAACAAAAAAAAAACTGGGAAGGCGAAACACGAGCTGATATATGGTGTACCTGGCATATATGCCGGGTCACTCACACACCGTTGAATCCCACATATTGTGAGGCCTACCTCACTCACACACTGACGGATCTCACACACTATAGAGCCTGCCTCTGTGTGAGAGACCCGGTATATGCCGGATACCACTATAATTTTCGGCGAAACACAGATAACCTCCTGTTTTAGGTCAGAGAAAGCTAAAACGTACAACAAACAAGACAACAAAGAAAGCTAAGACGAAGGGCTAATCGTGCAGGAGAGGTGCCGCCACTAAGAGCTTGACCGCCACTGCTGATGTTGTCAAATTTGCTCAAACACTCGCTAAGACAGCGAATGAGAGTCAAGAAGGATCACTGTAAATAAAAAAAGCCACTTGTTGTCACTGTAAATAAAATTAAAATTTAAAAAAAAAAAAAAAAGTATGTTCATATTAACAGGGGAAAAATGTCAATTATTAGATTTTAAAAAAAAAATACCCTTCACTTTGTGCAGAGGCATGAAAAAAATTGACAAAATTGCAAGAACCGGGTGGAGGCTGTGGCGGTGGTGGAGGATTGGTAAACGTGTGAGGCATGGTGATATTTGCTTTCAGTTTTTTGAGTTTTCTCGTTGGATTCTTGTGCTTGTTTATGGCGGGTAGTGGAGCTATCTACTACCTTATTTAAGGCCTAGTTTCGAAGAAGTTCGTAGTAGTTTCGAAGCAGTGCTACTAGTAGCTAGCCTACCTACCATCATGATGGGGCTCAAGGTATGTGGGCTCACCCCTACCCATGAAAGGTTTAGGAGACAGCACTTTACTTACGCGGAATTGCCCTTGTTTTGCGTGCAATGAGGTACGTGGAAACAGGAGTATTTCTTGTAACCACAACTTGCCTTTGCTCACGTGGCAAGTTGTAGTCGGTAAAAATAGTGCTTTAATACACTCATTATCAAGTATTTTTAGATACTTTTTAAACACAGAAAATAGTTTTTTTTTTTCTATATTTATGATGGGATTTGTTCATTAATTTTATAGTAGGTTTATCATGAATAGAGAAAAAGAAAGTACCATTTCATTATATTTCAGGACTATTTAAGAATTTTTCTCACTTTTACCCTTTTATTTCACTATAATTTGTCACATGAGTAAATTGCGGTAAAAAATGTGCATTTTGTTATACTACCAGAATTTTTCTCATAGAGAAATGTGAGCATGTGAGCCAGAAAAGTAATGTTTTTTCTTTTGGCTGATGCTCTAGTGATTAACCATTCAATTTGTTTAACAATTTAATTAAAGGAATAATTAATAATTTATTTTTAAAATATTTTATAAAAAATATATTTAATATTTTAATAATTTTTTTTATTTTTTATAAAAAGCAATGTGTGCATGTGATGTGCTGATTTAGCTCATTTATAAAATCTATTTTACCGGTTCCTCAATAATAGAATAAAAAGTAGACAAAGGCTTTACTTTCCTCGTCAAACTAGGGGCCTGCCGTCTGTTGTCTGTACTGGAAAAAAACTTTAATCGGAAATGGTTTAAAAGGTTAATTAATTTTAACCAAGTCAATTTATATTACCAGATTGTGGTGGGTAATTTATTTATGAATATGGAAATGAGCCCAATAAGAAACCCAAATAAATCCCCCAAATTATGACAAAGATGACCCTTTCTTTGTCATAACCCAATTCTTCTGCATGGTTTAGAGACATTATACATACTAGCTAGGGTCGCACGTGCAAAACACGCGCTTACTGTGAAAAAAAAGTAGTGATTAAAATTTAGTGGGAGTATCTTAAACATTACACAATAAAATATTTTAAGAATTATAAACTTTCATTAGGGTTTAACTATGACAATAACAATATGAAATATTTTCTTTTTTCTAAAATATTAAGGGAAAAATTGCTTGATTTTAAAATTTAAAAAGGAATTGTAAACTACTATAAACATAAAGGATGGAAAGTGTTTTTATTTTAAGTTTTTGTTTTTTGTGTAAAACTATGTGTTTTTTACTTAAAATAGTGCGTAAAGGAAAACAAATCAAAAAGTTATCCCAAGAAAATTGGATGTGAAACAGTGAATTTTGGCTCAACAAAGTTGACTAAACCAATAAAAAATTTCTAAAAAACAACAAAATGACACAACATTTTCATAATACCTTTATAATTTTGTTATATTTATTTTAACTTGTAAAGAATTGACAGCTCAACAATTTTGAAATTATTGTGACGACAACAAGGTGTCTTAACATTTTTACAAGAGAAATGTTATGTCCACGACATTTTTACAACAAATCATAAGTAGTAAGTTGTTACAGATTGTTATTGTAAGCAAAAAAAGTAGTTTCATTGGTAAGTTTAAGTTAGAACTAATTATAATTTACCACCTATGATTTGTTATGAAAGTATTGTAAAAAATATTGTGGATGTAACACTTCTTTTTTTCACAATACCTTTATTTTTAGTTGTGATTAGTTCTAGTATAATATTCAATTATATTATTTTGACCTATAAAGAATTAACACCTCAACAATTGTGAAAATATTGTGTCAATTTTTGTGTTAATATTTTATTATAATGTGAATCAGTGCGTATTGGACAAACCAAAAATAATGTAGCAAAATTACTGTAGCTTTACACATTCAAAATCATAAAAAAAATAAATAAAAAAAAACAGCTAGTGAAACACTAGAAATTAAACAAACCAAAAATATTGTAGCAATGGTAGCTTTTCCCATTATAAAAATGAGTTCAACTGTGATATTACCCCAAAAAAAAAAATGCCAGTGAATCAATGTGACTTGAACAAACCAAAATCACTGTAGCTTTACTCATTTACACTTTTTATATATATATATATATATATATATATATATATATATTTTTTTTTTTTTTTTGGATCAAGATAAATCATGGCTAATGGTTGGAGGTTTTGGTAGGAGAAGTTGGTGAGAACGGTGAGGTTAAAGGTATGGACAGGTCCTTTCCCAAAATGCTCCAATTTAAAAGAAAATGCTTCCACATCCTCGATTACTCAAATTGGTTTTCACAACTATCTTTCAAGTCAAGCACATAAAGAGAAATAATCTTATCACTGATTACATTTCTAGAAAACCTCCAGTCCTTAATACCACATTATTCCTCCACCTCTGTGTGTATATCCTATTATTGATCCATCCTCATCCTCAGGCCTTTCCTCTGTAGACCCTGATGATATCCTTAATATGATAGAAACCCTTCCCCCAGAGATAAAAGACCAAATAAAGACCTTAACCCTTGAAGCCCGATCTAAAAGAATCATTAGAACCCTCCATAATTATCTCAAAGACCATCAAAGACACTTTCTTGTCATTTTCTTTGATGTAGACCAACCATGGAAAACCCATTTTGCCTTTTGGTTAACCAATTGGACAATTGCACATTATCTCTACATATGGTATTTACTCAATGAGTACAACTTGTGTCTTCATTTTGAGCTAGAGTTTTACAGATACATTTTCCACGTGGAAATAGATATTTTCACAAATTCTTGGTTTGAAATTTTGAAAAATAATGCTCGTGATGGTGAATGGATAAACTATCCCAAAACAGAACACCCAAGATTTGGTCACAAGGTTACTTCAGCATGCTTAGTTGCCAAACTCAATTCTAAAAATAATGTTTGTGCAAAAGGAATCCTCCACCCGGCAGAAATGCATTGGGTCACTAATCCAGATGGCACTCTCCACACACACATGGATGTTTCTTAGGTATCTTGTTACCATGTGTTCAGGGGCCTTTTTCGGTTGCCCAGCCACATGTGGTCCATTGGAGCGATGACCTTACTAGGCCCGGGTTCTATTCGAGGAGTTGCGTCCAGAACTTAACATTGGGCCACGTGGTCCAATGACTATGGGCGTATTTTTAAGCCTACAAAACCATTAAAGTCAAAGTCTAAGAATCACGATAATAGTCGAATAAATAATAATATGTGTTTGATATGATAGCTTTGATTAGTAGTTGTAATAACAATTGAAATAAAGTAGTATTTATTTAGAGGTAAAGTAATCATGTACTTAATTATGTAAATTTTAAGATATAAAAGCAAAGTCACTTATCTTTGTATAATTTATAGCTCCAGCTATGTAGCATCAGTGAGTTGATAGGATTCCAGCTGAATGCCAGCGGTAGAAGCTAATTAAGCTTGCCCTCTTATCATGCATTTAAATGAGTTCAAGCCTTGGTTAATAGTTGTAATAGCAGTTGGAATAAAGTAATATGTATTTAAATGTGAAGTAATTATGTATTCAATGAAGTAAATTTAAAGATAAGGAAGCAAAGTCACTTATCTTTGTATGATTTGCAGCCCCAGCTGTATAGCCCCAACTATATAGCCTCAGTGAGTTGATAAGATTCCAGTAGAGTAACCCCAGCGATAGAGAGGTAGTTTGCCATCATAGTTTCAAGATTGAGGGGGAAAAATAGGTGCAACTGGAAGGAGAGAGAGTATGCACAACTGTGTGTAGGGGCTGGTTAAGCTTACCCTTCTTATCATGCACTTAAATGAGTTTTCATCTTGACAATACTCTTTTAGTTGTCGTGAGGTTATGAATAGTGTTACCTTTCATGAGAAGGGTTTTGTATAGAGTATTTGTGTCTTCTAAGAGAAGGACTTTATGTAAAATGGATTTTGTCTTCTATGAGAAAAGCTTTGATATGAGATCTCTGTGCCTTGTAGGAGAAGGGCTTTAGTGATAGAAGTTTATGCCTTCAATGAGAAGGGTTTTAGTATAAGTGTTTGATATCTCTTGAGAAGTGTGGAGATGGTAAAATATAGATGTTTTGTGGGATGTAGTACTTGTAATATGTATGACATATGGAAGTATGAGAGATATGGAGGTTAAAGATAGTAAAAATATGAGATTATAACCGCTGGAGAAGTTGTAGAGATTGCTTTCCAAGAGGAAATTTTGTAAGAGAGAGTGTGGAGATGTGTTTAGGTATTTGGAGATAGGAGCAGTAAGATAGGTGTATTTTCTGAATATGGAGAGTGAGAGAATGAGTATAAGATGGGTAATAGTGTTGTAGTGTGTTAGCAAAACTACTGGGATTTGCTGTTGGGATGTATGAGGGCTTATGAAGGGCATTATGAGCTAAAGGTTGAAGAGTTTAGTTCCTAATTTAGAAATTAAAAAACTCAGAAGCGTAGAACTTCATTAAGAGCTTCAAAAGATTATTAAAGGGAGAGAGAATAGAGAAGTTTTATGATAGAGTTGTTCTTTTCCCCCTTGGTGTCCTCCTTTGAGGTGTTGATGAAGAGTTCTATTTAGAGTTGAGTTTAAGGGGGTATTTTAGCAAATAATATCAGCCAAAATTTCTCCCAACTAGCAATAAATTTTCAGAAAATCCATCCTAAAATTTGGCCAAAAATGGTATGTTTAGCTTTAAGATGTTCTTGTTGTTTTGGGTAAAAGCTACTGGGGAAAGAGCAACAGAAAATGAAGGTATTTTAGCAAGAAAAGATAATTACTTTAGTTGGTTTTCATTTTAGCCAAATGTGAAAAATCAGTAATACTAAGGCTGCTGGATCAGTTGTTACATCTATTCTAAAAAAGTTGTCCTAGCTGTGAGGAAAAGCTGTGACAGCTATCATGAGACAGCTATCACAACTGTCATAAGACAATTGTTACTTTGGGCAGAAGCAGATGAGGTCTGTTGGGTGATTTCAAACTATTAGAGATGATATTCAACATTTATTTTTATGGATTTGGCTGAAAATGGTAAGATCTCTTTCAAGGGTATCTTGCTATTTGGGTATAACAGCTGGTTGCTAGGATTTCAGCATTAAATGACTGATGATATTACTTCTAGCTAGGTGTCAAGTGCTGGATACACTGCTGGGGTTCTGCTTGAAATGTTTCCCTTTTGGCTGTTTGTGTTTTTGGTGCAAGGTTCTCTTACAATACATTTCTAGTAAGTAATAGAATGGTTGGTTGAAAGTTAATTTTGCCTAATACCTTCTCATTCTGTAACCTAGCCCCCAAACTTTAGATCTTAGGTTTGTAGAGATAGTGACTTATTTTCTTTTGATAAATTGTAACTAGGAAATGAAGCCTTGTAACTTTTTTACTAGATTGTAACTAGGAAACAAAGCTTTGTTTAATTCTTTCTATCAAATTGTATACATTTTCTATCAATGAAACTTTGAATTATTCAGTTATGTATTTTACATAGTTTTTTCTTTTCTTTTCTTTTTTGTAACAAAAAATAAGTGACGACTCCACATAATCCAAAAAGAGAGGTGTCGATACCTACCTCTTTTTTTTAAAGCACCAAAAAGGGTCCAGTCTCTCACACTTGGGCTATGACTTTTTGTGGAAATAAGACATTACATCACACACATAATATTCCAGTACTTTGTCACAAACTCTAAGCTCGGACATAACAACCTTGTGCTTGATCCCAGCTTTCATGAGTAACATAGAGGACTAGCCCTATTCTCATTGGAAGTAGCCTCACTTCCATGTTCACTTTGGTGTGTCTATCAAGGATACTCTCATAACTCTAACATCCCGTTCATAAGAGCTATAGACCACATTAAGAGTTTTTAAAAAGAAAACTTATCCTACATGATGTTACGAGATACATGCACTTACACCATAAGGAGGGACAAGTGTACTTGTACTCAAAATTAAATTTAGTGCATGTGATTAAAATTACTCTATGATTCATTCTTCCTTCGAAACTAGTTCTTGGGATCTCTAATCCTCACATTATGGTCCTAAAAAAGTCCTTCCTACTTAGTTTAAGGAACTTGTGCCAAGGAATCACCCAAGTGGAAAGTTTTGAGTATGATATTGTGAGAGAGCGGCTCTCATAAAAAGATGGTACTGACACCTCTCTTTGGGGTTTTGTGAAGTTGCCATTTATTTTATACAAATGTAGACACTTAATTTTGCACCCATAATTTAACCTTGAAAGATGACCAAAATAATCATTTTAAGTAGCCAAAAATCATAATTGCATTTCATGCATTAAATTATTCATCACGTAACACAAAAATGATATGAGATTCTAACAATCGTGGTGATATGCCTGATTCCCAAATTGGACCGTCAGATTGAAGGATATCACAAAATCAAGTTTCATGATCTGCACGTATTCATTTGGGTGGAACTGATCACATGTGATTAATTGAAAATTAATTTTGATTGGTTAATAATTAAATTCATTGATTGAATTTTGTGATTGATTAAGTATTTTTCTTAAAGTGAGATTTGTTGAATGAGATTAAAACAATTAAGCTAATAATATTTAAAGACAGTAGATAATTAGGCTTTTAGGATAATTATTCAAAATAATTATTTTAAAAATCATAATTATCACTTTGGGATGAGGTTTATCATGAAAAAAACTCTAAAATTCGCCCAAATATAGTTTTAGATTTGGAAAACACTTCAAAAACGTGCTAATCAAGTAGCAATTTTCAGATTCAAGTTCTAGGGCACTTTTGGTATAGTAAACTCGAAATTCGAACGAGGCTATTTCTGGCAAAATGAATTTCCCTTATGTCAAAGAATTGAATTTCCCTCCAGTTGTCAAAATGTCAGCTTAATCCTATTTTTGAGTAAAGATATATGATCAAAATACTAAAACGTATTTGATCTAAAAAATCAGCTTACTCTTATCCAAATCTCATATTTTTTAGGATTTTCCCCATACATTTTTTGCTTATTTTTTAGGCTGATTGGACTTAATTTTTAAGTAAACCTAGCTTATTTCTAAGCAGCTAACTCCTTTATAAATAGAGGAGGCCTCCTAACATTCAGCACACCTAATCTTTAACCTCTAACCTCTCTCTCTTCCCCTTACGAATTTCTTTTTAAGCGATCTTACTTAGATCTCAAAGACCTCTAACCTCCCTCTCTTCCTCTTACATTAAAGAAATTTTGTAAGCTCTGCTTTAGGAATTTCTTTTCTGTTAAGTGATCTACTTTAGATCTCAAAGAGATTCATTCTTTCTGATCTCTAAAATAATCTTCTCATAAAGTAAATTCATGCAATCACTTCTCATAGAGTGAACTCATGCAAGTAAATTCCCGATATGTAAGCCCTTTCTTTCTATGTTTTCATAATTCATATGTTTGTTTGCATATATGTCCATGTCTTTCTTTCATGTTTAATATATTCATACGTTCACATGATTCATGCATTGTAGATCTAAGATGGTTTATGAAGTTCTTCTTATGAATCTATTACTCTTTTCATCAAATCTTTTTCACAATAATAAAAAAAACAGATCTGAACTTTCTTCATCAAATCTCACATGTTTTCTCAGTAAATAAATTAAAAAACAAATCTGGATTTTTCTATCAATTCTCATGTTTTCTACAACAATAAAACCAGATCTGAATTCTCTTTCTATCAAGCATTATATTTTCTTAACAATAAAAAATAGATCTAATATTTTCTTTTAAATCACATGTTTTCTTAATAAATAAAAACAGTTCTAGATTTTTCTATCAAATCTCATGTTTTCTACAATAATAAAAATAGATCTGATATTTCTATTAAATCACATGTTTTTCTTCACAATAAAAAACAGACCTGAATTTTTCTATCAAATCTCATTGTAAGGACACAATTCGAACTCCTGATCCACAATCAAAAGGGAAACGGCTTGAAAGGTCTTTTACAATAAATTTGTAGAGGGTGAGCTTGATATTTAGATTTCAAAGGTGGTTTAAACAACAAAGAAAGAAAAGGCTTTGGGCCCAATGGCACAAATAAGGAGTTATCTGTAATAATATAATGAAAGCTCCTCCTCAGACACAATCCAAGGATAGTTTATAATATTGCTTCTTAAGGTTGATTACAATGGCTTATACTATTCTTTCTCTTTCAAAGAAAAGCCTCCTTCTTTCGAAGGTCTTTTCTCTTATTTATACTTCCTCTTTTTCACATTCTCATCTTCCACCTCATGGTTATAACGCTGGTTTTAGATACTTGTCCCTTTAAATTTCCCTGAAGTCCTCTAGGATCAGGGACCAAGTTCCAAACCTCATGCTCAGGTCCTATTTCTCCATTAATGTAGTCAGTATATCAATTGCAGAGTCTTTAATGTGTGGGCGGTGGTAGCAGCTTTACCTTAGATATCCACCGCCCTTTCTATTGTCCTCCATGTGTATCGTGTCTTCCCGTAGCCATAGGATTTTCTATAACATACCCTGGGGATATTAAACCTCCCTTCCTATGACCTCGGCTTTACTATCCGAGGACAAAGATTTCCTCGGACATAATTTGTTCACACGTTATTACATCTTTACCTAGCCTTTTCTTTACGAGGTACATTCATGTACCCCTAGATCATTTGATGTCCTCAAATTGGGTTTTTAGCCCAAGAGATTTTTTGGGTCATCCTTTATAAATTATTAGGCCCAATGTCCCTACACTCAGCATTTCATTCAAAATAAAGACATATATGGAATTTTTCTATTAAATCACATGCTTTTCTTTCAAAATAAAAACAGATCTGAAAATTTTCTATTAAATCACTTGCTTTTCTTTCATAATAAAACTGATCTGGATTTTTCTCTCAAATGTCATGTTTTTCTTTCGTAATAAAAGTTTATCTGAAATTTTCTATTAAATCTCATGTTTTTCTTTCATAATAAAAACAAATCTGGAATTTTCTCTACAAGTCTCTATGTTCTAATAAAAAAATCTCTAGAATATTACTAAAAAGTTTCCTCTTGTTCTAAAGAGAATAGATTCATAAAGCTCACTTCAAGACTTAATTTTAAATCTATCATTCAAACACATGTTGCATCTCATCATGGTATGATAATGGGTACTTAAATGATCATTAGAGTCTAGAAGACCGTATTTTGTTAGGACATGATGGGTGCCTAACACCTCCCATCCTATAACCTAGCCCCCGAACCATAGATCTTAGGTTTGTAGAGTAGTCTTTATTGTTGGTAGATTGTAACTCGGAAACAAGGTCATGTAATTCTTTTACTATATTGTAACTAGGAAACAAAGCCATGTATAGTTTCTTTCTATCAATTGTAATTTTTCAAATAAATAAGAACTCAATGTTTTTCATGTATTTTGTATTTTTCATTTTTTTTTTGTAGTATATAAAAAATAAGTGGCAACTCCACATAATCACGAAAAGAGAGGTGTCGATGTCTATCTCTTTTTGAGAGCCAATCTAGTCTCTCACAACAAAAAATAAGAAGACTATAAAAATACAAGATTACACATTGAATAACATTAGATTTCCTTGATTGTAATACATATACAATTTAGTAGAGTAAAGTACTACATCGCTTTGGTCCTAAATACAATCTAAGTAAAATAGATACAAAACTTGGTCTTAATGAAATCTACCAAAAGAAAATGATAAAACGCTACTCTACAAACCAAAACCTAAGGTTCAGGGTTAGGTTATAGAATGGAAAAAGTTAGGCTTCCATTCTGCTTGGACAAAGTCTAGTCTTCTAGACTCTAAATGACCATTTAAGTACCCATGACCAATGATAGTAACAAATTATGAAATGCAACATGTTATGTTAGTTTTCCTAGATTTATGGCTAAATGTGATTTAGAGACCTCAGATCTACATTCTACTCTATGTAAATAATCAAATTGATGTTTAATGTGAAAACAATGTTTTAAATAAAATAAAAATGTAGATATGTTGTTAATTATGTAAAATATTGAGCTTTGATAACAAAGTGGAGATCTAGATTCTAATGTGAAAATTTATGAGTTTTTGTGAGAAAATTCAAATTAGATGTGAAAAATAATGAGTTTTTAATAAGAAAATTGCAAATCTGATTTAGATATGAAAAATGATGATTTTTTAATTAGAAAATTGTAGATTTGAAAACTTTTAATAACATATAACCATTAATCTAAGACTATGTTATGAACAACTCTAAATCTACATGTTCAAGCATACGAATCAAACAATTATTATTCTAACCATGGAATCAAAAGCTAAAAGAAAGAAAATCATGATGAAGACTGAAATTTACATGCTAACATGGAATGCACAATTAAACATACATGCTAGAACTGATAAGATTTAATTATTAACCAATCAAAATTAATTTCAATGAATGATGTGTGATCAACTTCACCCAAATGAATGCATGCAAACCGCTAAAACTTGATCTTGTGATATCTTTCGATCCGATCGTCTGATTTGCAAACCAAATGTCGTGGTGATCGTTAGAACCTCAAGATCATTCTCATGATATGCAATGAATGAGTTAATGACTAAAATGAAACCATAATTTTTGGGTACATAAAATGGTCATTTTGTCATCTTCCAAGGTTAAATTAAGGGTGCAAAATTAAATGTCTACAGATATCTTTTATTTCAAGCACCCAATTGACCCTGAAGACCATGTTACAGCCTAATGAAAGACTCCACTAATCATTTGATAGGCCAAAAATGTATTGACCTCTTGTGATGAATTAACCAATTAATTAGCCAAGTGAATTAATTAGGTTCAATTACATGCAATAATCGTAGCAGCATAAACAAATCACCAAATAACTAAATATGCAGCGTAAATTAAATGACACGGTAATTTGTTTACGAATGGGGAAAATTACATGGCAAAAACCCCATCGGGTGATTTAAAGTCACCACTCCCGAGAATCCACTATTATCAAAAAGCGGTTACAAGTAAAGGAATCTTAGTACCTTATACCAACCTATAGTTGAACCCTTATCCCAATACCCAATTGGACTTGTTCTGTAGTGACAATCTCTCCTTGTATTGCACGGCTCCTAGTACGTAACTAATCAAAAGATGCGCGGATCCCAGTACACGACTTTATTACCAACTTGAGAAGGATGTTGGCTACAAAGTTCTTCTATTCATCAATCGATGAAGATCACGAAGTTGTTTGGTCACAAAAACCTCCGGTGTACAAACACAGCAGCTTCTTCAAGAACTATGGCAAACTAGGTTTTCGGTCACACTTAAGAAATTATGCTCTTGTGCAATTGTGCTCTTGACTGTGCAACCTAATACGGTTCTTAAAATAATCCTTATACATGTTTAGGGTTATGAGAAAAGAAAGTCCAAACATAATCACGGATTGGATGAAAATCAGAACTGAAAATCTGTTTTCATAAATCTCGACAGATGCCTTATCTATCGAGCAGCTGTCGAGCCTCGGGCTAAAACAACTCTTTTAAATCTCGATAGATACTAGCTATCGAGTTTTAATGAACAACACTTCTTCACTTGTTTCTTGGACAGACTTGCATGGCTTTAACACTTGAACTCGAAACCTTATTTTTTGAAGCATTAAACACATCCTAGATCTTCCCAATTACAAGTAAAGTGCGTTTGTCAAAGGATTAGTCAATACATAAAATGTTGACATATGTTACTAACATCCAATCACATATGTCCTAACCATCATTAATAATCAATTGGTCACGGTACTTTGAACACTTAGTCAATCACTGATGACAGATCTCATCTGCACATGCCTAAGGCATTATGCCTTTAAAATGGTAGGGTTTTCTCCCAATCCTAACTTCGAAATTGAAGAGTTCAAAAGTCAAACACATCTTTCAAAATCTCCATCCAGGAGCTTAAAGAGAGGACACCCTTGCATTTGATGAATACAAACACTTTACTCAAATGTTTTTGCTTGTGAATATGCTTCTTATTTGTTGCAAATGGTGGTCATTAATTATAGATTCTCATATACCACATAGGAAATATGGTTTATTGAGCCTCTCTTAAGTGGTACATGCATTCAACTAGATCTTCAAGGTGATGAATGAATTTCCAAATTTTGAACCTAATTTTAAAATTGATTGAAACAGAAGAGAAGAATGATGACATTTAGAGGTTTCAAATGAAAAGGATTTCAAATCCTCCAAAATTTTCAAAATTCACAAAATCCTTAAGGGTTATTCAATTCTTCCTATGGTGTTTCTAGAAAAATGAGTTTTTAAGATTGTAACAGCTTATACAAGCCTCTTCCAATCATCACTAGGCATTTTGGGAAATATTTGAAATTTAAAAGATCCAAATGCCTAACCTCGAGTCTCAAACACCTTTTGAACATCTTTGCCTCAAACACTTTTAAGTCCCTTGAACTCTTCCCAACATAGGATACCCTGGTGACATCCCAAATATGGTCCCATACCATAGCAATCTTCACTCCAAATTGGAATCCTTAAATGAACAAGGGTTGGCCTTAGTCTCAACCTTGGTACTAAAGCAAATTTATTCTCACTCCAAATTGGGATCCTTAAATGAACAAGGGTTGGCCTTAGTCTCAACCTTGGTACTAAAGCAAATTTAGTTTTGGTATTGTCAAAAGTCTCTCCTCACAAGAGCTTGAATAGGTGCAAAACGTGCACAGTCTAGAAGGACCGCATAAAATCCACATTGGAGCATGTTGACACCCCATTTTCCAATCTACATTTAACCTCACATAGAGGGTAAAAGATTAATTTTATCTTGGAAATAGACATCTTAATTGTGGCCATTAGATCCTTAATTTCATATCATCAAAGAGATCTTGATATTGTAACGATCAAATTGACTGGTCATAAGCCTTAATCGGATCATTAAATAGAAAGTTATTATCAAATAGTTTTAATGGCTGAGATACACTACTAGAAATTGCGTCTGACTATATGGATTATGAACAATTGGTTCCAATTGGTTATAATTATAATTAATTTGAAATTAATAACGTGTCATGATTTAATTGGTTAGGACTACAACTTATTGTGAGGTTGTGTAACTTGTGTAATTATATTTTTAATTAGGGTAAATTTGGGATTTATGAATTCTGAATTGGAAGTAATTGGAGCCTATTAATGTTAATTGGAAACTAATTTGGGACTTATTAATGTTAATTATGCTGAAACTATTTTCCAAAAAATGACCTTTGCTCACTATTTTGTTAATATCTCTCACATATTTTAAATTTGTAAGTGAGGTTAATGTTTCTACAAATTAGACATCTGGGGCTTCAATTGAGCACAAGAATGAGACAATTCCAATCCTACTTGAGAAAGATATGATTTTTTGAAGTTAGCTCTGAGAACTGTTACAGTAGTTATGGGAGAAACCGAGGTTTTAGATTTTTCTTGCTCATCACTCCTACCAACCTCCAAATTGCTCTTCACTCCCACTAACTTCTAAATTTAATACAGTAGCTTTCTAACCTCCACTTTTGTCTAGCCGTCTGTCACACGATATAAAAGATAAAATTTTTCTTCAAATTAATTTGGAAAGAAATCATTTAATCGTACTTATATCTTTTTATTAGATGTAAAATTCAAAAATAAATGTTGTGGGGAGTAAAAAGGTCCTGGTAGGTATATGGGCCTTTGGGCCATACTAAGGAAGGCCGACCCTTGAGTTCGAAACCTCTTAGTACCTCGGGCCAGCTCATGCGCGAGGACCCGAGGACCTATCCGAGGTTGATTTTACCCTCGGATGGGCATAGAAGAATCAGAAACGTCATCGTAAAAGCTCAGAAACGACACGACGGAGACCAACGGTTAAGAGGGGTGAACCCCTGGATGTCCTAGAAGCACCGGTGTTTGAAAAGTACTAAAGGCTGCCACCTCCACATTAAAGACCCTTCACCTACCACCTTAGCCGCATTAATGGGGAAGTGACACCTGAACAGTGGAAGGGAAACTTCTGGTTACTATTCCAGGGCACTGAGAGAAGAAATATCTAGGCTAAGGGGTAGATGGGGTAACACGTGTATGAAGTATCAGAAAGATGAGTATTTAAGGGGAGACCCAGAACAGAAAAAGGGGACCTCTCTTTTGTAAGAAAAAGAAAAAGAAAGAAAAGAAAATAATATAAGAACAGTCCTCGGCTTACGTTCGAGGAGGTTGAGTTACTATATTTCTTGTTATTTTTAAGTGTTTGATTTGCCATACAACCCTTAAACTCTTCTAACCTGGGTTTCAAGCCCACACTCTACAAATTCATATTGTTATTGTTTAAAGCTCATTGGGCCTGAGCCCATAACTGTTCTTGGGATCAGGTGCAATTGTACACTTACAATTGGCGCCGTCTGTGGGCAATCTAGTCTAGGAGAGGTAGGGATACTATGGCAGGCTTAGGGGCTTACCGTGCAGAGTCGCAAGGATCACAACCGGAAGATCAATTCGAACGTCTTGAACATCGAAGGGATCGCGAGGGGAGTGTCCATACGGAGTACCCAAGGGCTAGTCATACTCCTGATGGGGGTAGCGCCACCCATGACGATGGTTCTAAAACCATGCAGGAGGAGATCAACCGCTTGAAGAGAAAGCTACGTCGCGCTAAGCGTAGGCTTTCACCGTCCTCATCGGATTCGTCCTCAGAAGAAGATAGGCGAGGTAGGCACAGCTCGAGGTCGTGCTCACCTGCCAGCTCAGCGTCTTCCGGCGAGAAGACGATCAGCCAGTTCGCAAGCGCAAGAAGGTTACATCTAGGGGCTCAGGCAACGACGCTATGAGCAGGGCGTTGCACCCGCTCTCCAAATCTCCGTTTTCACGGAGGATTGAGAAGGGGAGGCTTCCTAGGAGATTTACCCAGCGCACCTTCACCATCTATAATGGCCGGACTGACCCGGTGGAGCACGTGAGTCACTTCAACCAAAGGATGGCTGTGCACTCTCACAACGAGACTCTGATGTGTAAGGTCTTCCCCTCTAGCTTGGGACCTGTGGCCATGAGGTGGTTCAACGGCCTCAAATCAGGGTCTATAGGTTCATTTGGGGAACTGACTAGGGTGTTTGCCTCGCGATTCATCACTTGTAGCAGAGTTCCTCGGCCATTGGACTCGCTACTATCTATGACCATGAAAGACGGAGAGACGTTGAAATCATACTCTGACCGATACTGGGAGATGTTTAATGAAATAGACAGTGATTTTGACGAGGTGGCTCTGAATACATTTAAAGTAGGTCTTCCTACTGATCATGACCTAAGGAAGTCTTTGACAAAAAAGCCTGTCCGCAGTGTACGTCGCCTCATGGATCGTATTGATGAATACAAGAGGGTAGAGGAGGACCAGCAGCAAGGCAAGGGAAAGGAGAAGGTTATCCCTCAGGAAAGAAGGGATTTCAGGACGGACAGATATCACAATAATAAGCTAATGAGGGATTACTTTGGGCAATCTATCTCGGCAGCACCTCAGGCTGTCAATACTATGTTCCGAGAACCGGTGCATCAGTTACTGGAGAAAGTGCGTAAAGAGCCCTTCTTCAGATGGCCCGGTAAGATGGCAGGGGAACCTGCGAAGAGAAATCAAAATCTCTTCTGCCAGTACCATCGAGACGTGGGCCACACTACTGAGAACTGTCGAACCTTGTGGAACCATTTGGAGTAACTTGTTAGTGAGGGAAAGTTAAAAGAGCACTTATGTCAGCCTACTAGTCATGTCAGTCAAGTCGGTTCTAACAGCCAGAGGAACAATTCATCTCGGCCAGCATTAGGAACGATTAATGTTATCTTTGCCGCGCCCGGAAGGACCGGTTCTGGTCCCACTAGGGTACTGACTGTCTCCCACCCTTGTGCTGAGGATGTGGGCAGCAGGCCGAAGAGGTTGAGGGGCACTTTGCCCGTTCTAGGTTTCTCTGAGGAGGATAAGGCGGGGACTATCCAGCCCCATGATGATGCCCTTGTAGTTACATTGAGGATAGGTAATTATGATGTGAGGAGGGTGATGATAGACCAGGGTAGCGGCGCAGATATCATGTACCCAGATCTATTTAAGGGGCTGAGGTTGAAGGAGGAAGATCTTACTCCTTATGATTCACCTCTCATAAGCTTTGAAGGGAGATCGGTTATGCCGAGAGGACAAATTCGTTTGCCCGTCCAATCCGGCTCTGAAACGGTGGAGGTGGACTTCATTGTCATTGATGCGTACTCTCCATACACGGCCATCCTCGCCAGGCCTTGGCTGCATGCGCTTGGGGCTGTTTCCTCTACCTTGCATGTGAAAGTTAAGTTCCCCTCAGGGGATTCTGTTGAGGAAATCCTCGGCAGCCAGTCTGTGGCCAGACAATGCATGTCCGCTGCAGTATTACATCAAACAGAAGCCGAGTCTTCAGCCGTGGTCACTAAAAATTCATAGCAGTTAACACCTCCTGATGCATCTCGAATGCTGACAGGGGAGGAGACACAGTGTGAGAAACTAGAGAAGTTTCCGGTGGCTGCCGATCCGGAGAAGTTCTTCCAAGTTGGTATACTTCTCCCACACCAGGAGAAGATGGATTTGTTAGAATTTCTGAAGAATAATATTGACGTTTTTGCGTGGGATCCTTATGACGCCCCAGGCGTGGATCCAAACTTCATTTGTCATCATTTGAATGTCAACCCAGCCATTGTTCCGAAGAGGCAGCCACCTCGGCGATCTTCTAGGGAACATGCAGAAGCTGTAAAGGAAGAAGTTATTAAACTCAAGAGGGCTGGAGCTATAAAAGAAGTTTTTTACCCCGAGTGGTTAGCCCATACTGTGGTTGTTAAGAAAAAGAATGGGAAATGGAGAGTATGTGTGGACTTCACCGATCTGAACAAAGCATGTCCCAAAGATTCGTTCCCAATGCCGCGCATAGATCAATTGGTGGATGCCACTGTTGGACACCCTCGGATGAGTTTCTTGGACGCGTTCCAGGGTTACCATCAAATTCCTTTGGCGGTGGAGGACCAGGAAAAGACTGCTTTTGTTACTCCAACAGGAAACTACCATTATAAAGTCAGCCATTTGGTTTGAAGATGCTTGGGGCTACCTACCAAAGAATGATGACTAGAATGTTCGAAGAGCAAATGGGGAAAACCATTGAGGTCTACGTGGACGACATGGTGGTAAAAAGCAAAACAATACCCTCACATGTGAAAGATTTGGCCGACACTTTTCAGATACTGAGAAAATACAAGTTGCGTCTCAACGCCTCCAAGTGTTCTTTCGGCGTGGGGTCTGGAAAGTTCTTGGGGTACATGATTACCCATAGAGGTATAGAGGTAAATCCAGTGCAGGTCAAGGCTATCCAAGACTTACAGCCTCCTCGGAACCCAAAGGAAGTTCAAAAGTTAACCGGGATGATAGCTGCCTTGAATCGGTTCATATCGCGGTCAGCTGATCGCTGTCGTCCTTTCTTTCAATTGTTGAATAAATGGAAAGGGTTTCAATGGACCGAGGACTGCAGTTAGCTTTCCAGCAACTCAAGCAATACCTCTCTCAACCACCCATCCTGTCTCGTCCGGAGGCACATGAGCTTTTGTTTGCATATTTGGCAGTAGCCGCCCATGCGGTCAGTCTGGTCCTGATAAAAGACGATAACGGGGTGCAAAGACCGGTATATTATGTTAGTAAGTCCTTGGGTGAAGCCGAGGTCCGTTATCAGCCCTTGGAGAAAGCACTCCTGGCTGTGGTTCATGCCATGCGAAAGCTCCCCCACTATTTTCAGTCCCATACAGTGGTTGTCCTGACCCAATTGCCCCTTAAGGCAGTGCTGCGTAGCGCACTACTCAGGAAGGGTAGCAAAGTGGGGGACCATCCTAGGGGCTTTTGATGTTAAATACAAGCCTCGCACCTCAGTAAAGGGTCAGGTCCTTGCTGACTTGGTGGCGGAGTTTTCTGAGCCGTTGTTGGAAGAAACTTTAACAGACTCCCCCATGGGTGAAAAATCAGTTGGTGTGATCACAGCTGCAGTATCTGCGATTTGGAAAGTGTATGTGGATGGGGCAGCCAATCAGAGGGGGTCCGGTGTGGGACTCGTCCTAGTATCCCCGAGGGAATTATTTTCGAAAAATCACTGAGATTGGCGTTCTCGGCCACTAATAATGAAGCCGAGTACGAAGCGGTACTGGTGGGCATGAAAATGGTGCATAGAATGGGAGGAAAGGAGGTCCATGTTTTCTCGGATTCTCAATTGGTGGTTGGCCAGGTCACAGGAACCATGGAGGCTAGAGACCCGAGGATGCAGGAATACTTGGCCCAAATCAAGCACCAGCAAACTGAATTTGACTCTTTCGCTTTAACTCATGTCTCTCGGAGCGGAAATACTCATGCAGACTCCTTGGCCACGCTGGCAACGTCCTCGGATCAAGGCTTGCCTAGGGTTATCCTCATTGAGGATTTGCTGGAACCCACTCTTGACATTGCCAACGCACCTCGCGTTCATCTAATAAGGCATAGTCCTAGCTGGATTGACTCAGTCGTGTCTTTTCTTAAGAATGACATCCTTCCCGAAGACAAGTCCGAAGCTGATAAGATACGTCGAAAGGCACCACGTTTCTGGTTGTCCGAGGATCAGAAACTCTACAAACGTTCCTTTTTAGGACCGTATTTGTTGTGTGTACACCCCGACTTAACGGAAGGGCTTCTGGAAGAGCTGCACGAAGGGATTTGTGGCAGCCACACTGGGGGAAGATCCTTAGCTCACAGAGCTTTGACTCAGGGTTATTGGTGGCCCAATATGCAAAGAGAGGCTCAAGACTATGCAAAATGTGATCAATGTCAGAGGTTTGCCCCTAATATCCATCAACCTGGAGGAGTTCTTAATCCCCTTTCCAGCCCTTGGCCCTTTGCACAGTGGGGATTGGATATAGTTGGGCCGTTTCCAAGGGCTGCAGGTAGCAAAAGATGGCTTCTCGTAGGAACAGATTATTTCACTAAGTGGGTGGAAGCCGAGCCCTTAGCGAATATTAGGGATGTTGATTCCAAGAAGTTTATTTGGAAAAATATTATTACTAGATTCGGCGTACCACACACACTTATCTCTGACAATGGTGTTCAATTTGACAGCAAGGCTTTTAGGCAATATTATGGTGACATGGGCATTACAAATAGGTACTCCACCCCAGATTATCCTCAGGGAAATGGGCAGGCCGAGGCTGTTAACAAAGTCATTGTCAATGGGCTGAAGAAAAGGTTGGATGATGCGAAAGGTGGATGGGTAGAAGAGCTCCCTCATGTTTTGTGGACGTATCGAACTACACCCCGTAGGTCCACTGGAGAAACACCATTCTCCATGACTTATGGTGCCGAGGCGGTCATCCCATTGGAATTTGGTTTTCCCACCCTAAAGACGAGTTCTTTCAATACTGAGAGTAACAATGGACTTCTGGAGAAAAGTCTTGATTTGCTTGAAGAACGGCGTGAGGCAGCTATGGTCCAAATGGCTTATTACCAACAAAAACTTAAACGGGGATATGATGCCCACGTAAAGCTAAGGCCATTAGCACCTGGGGATTTGGTACTCAGAAGGGTTGTGGGCACTGCTAGGAACCCAGCTTGGGGTAAACTTGGACCAAATTGGGAGGGCCCTTATCGGATAACTTCAATAGCGGGCATAGGCTCTTATCGGTTATCGGATTTAGATGATAATATTGTGCCACGTCCATGGAATGTAAATAACCTGAGAAGGTATTACTATTAATGAATTGTATTTTTGTTTATACCCGGTTTAAATTCCTTAATGTTTCAGTGAGTTGAACTTATAATCTTTAAGAATCAAACAGAAACTTGGTTAAGTGTGGTCCTCGGACCAAAAACCTTGTGGAAATTGATCTCTTATCATTTATTAAACAGAACCTTAGTTATGTTGGGTCCTCGGACCTCATACTTTGGGAAAATTAATATCTGAAGTTACTGTTCTTAAGAATCAAACAGAAACTTGGTTAAGTGTGGTCCTCGGACCAAAAACCTTGTGGAAATTGATCTCTTATCATTTATTAAACAGAACCTTAGTTATGTTGGGTCCTCGGACCTCATACTTTGGGAAAATTAATATCTGAAGTTACTGTTCTTAAGAATCAAACAGAAACTTGGTTAAGTGTGGTCCTCGGACCAAAAACCTTGTGGAAATTGATCTCTTATCATTTATTAAACAGAACCTTAGTTATGTTGGGTCCTCGGACCTCATACTTTGGGAAAATTAATATCTGAAGTTACTGTTCTTAAGAATCAAACAGAAACTTGGTTAAGTGTGGTCCTCGGACCAAAAACCTTGTGGAAATTGATCTCTTATCATTTATTAAACAGAACCTTAGTTATGTTGGGTCCTCGGACCTCATACTTTGGGAAAATTAATATCTGAAGTTACTGTTCTTAAGAATCAAACGGAAACTTGGTCAAGTGTGGTCCTCGGACCATAAATCTTGTGGAAATTGATTTCTGGTCATTCGGGAAAATTCACACTTGAGCTTGATGTTCTAAGGGATCCAATGGAATTAATTTCTAATCAACTGTTAAATTTCTTATAGTCTTAAGTGTTAAACAAAATTATCCAAGGGATGAACAGAACCATGCAAGTTGATGAAGTCTACTACTCGGACCATAGACTTGGTCAAAATTAACTTCTTATTATTCTTGGGAGGCAGTACCTTACTGTGCATTGATTCGGATCTTAAGTTTGTTTCTTTAATTGTTAAACATGTTCCTCGGACCTTTCATCCTATTAATGATAATGTTACATATTATAAAGGTTCAATCGTGATATGAAGCTTCTCTTTTTTAAACTAAGTCAGTATTAATATACTTCAATCGGGCCACTTCTTTGCCAAGTGTTTAATGATACGTAGGATCGCGTAGAGGCTATGATTGTACTATCCTTGGAGTTAGATTTGTTTACTTTAAGAAACTTCAGTAATAAGTACAAAACGAACAAAGTAAAAACAAATGCAAACGAGTAAAATTTAAATAAAATTGTTCTTTGTCAATAACATAAACACTTATTACATATAAGGGATAAATATGGAGAAGAAAAAACCCTAAGCTCGGCCCTAAGCTTCAGGAGGAGGATCTACATGAGAGGTGCTGGGTGCCTCGGTCTCTTTGAGCTCCACTTCAAAAGGAGTAAGAATTTGTTTTCCTTTATCCGCTGCTTTTGGTGGAGGGACATTGTGTTCCGTGGCTTGGCTGAGGTTCTTCTCGGCGTCTCCGTCTCCTTCCTTTTCTTTATTGGAACCCAAGGGTTCTGTAGGATCAGGAACTGGCTCCGGACTATGGGGGGCAGGGCAGGAAGAGTTGTTTCTGGAGTGGGAGTAGCAGCAGGAGCCTCTTCGATCTCCTGTATCTCAAGGGGAAGCCAAATGTTCTCGGACTTCCTCAAATCCGAAGATAGAGGAATTCCAGCTACATTTAGGGCTTCCCCCAGACTTTTTGACAGTATTCACGGCACAAGGCCGCGAATGCCTTTGTCAGCTGCTCCTCTGTAGTCGCCACCCCTTCCTCAAAACTTGCCTGCTTGGCAGCTTTCAAAGAATGTTGAAACTTGCTGGCCTCTTCCTTCATCAACGCAAGCTCCTTTTCCAAATCCGAGCGTTCCCTTTCGGCTCGGGTTAGCTCATCATCTTTTTCGCGGAGGAGCTTGCGTTGCCCTTCTATTTGGGTCTTCATGGTCTTCAGGTTTGACTCGACCCCATTTTTCTCCCTCTTCAGCTCAGCCACCTCCGAGACCAGCTTTTCATTCTCAGCAATGGCCGTTCCTAGGGACTTTTCAATCTCCAGCCTGATCTCCAGCTCGACCCTGGCCTTCTTCCGAGTGTCTTCAATAAACTTTTCAGCTACGAAGACCTCTTGAACAGCCTGCAATAAAGTATGATGAGGTCAGGTATAACAAAAAGTTATAAGTATTGTTAAAAGGGAAATCTTCCCAAACAGCAGGCAACTTACCAGCGCCAAGTCCCTTTTTAGAGACAAGAATAGTTGCGGCTGGCTCATTTTTTCCAAGGACTCCATGTCCTTGGGCAGCAAAAGGGGGCGCTCCAACACTTCGGCCAGGTGGTGAGCATGGCCTTGTTGAAACGCCCTTATACTTGATTGGCAGGATATAGGCGCGCCATCTAGTTTCAAGTCTGGGGACCAGGTGGCCTGTGCTCGGCGCACGTCGGCCATTTCCCTGATCTCCCTACTCTCAACTGAGCGGGCCCTACCCTTACCCTTGTCTGTCCTTTGCTGCTGAGCCGGAGGGGGTTGGTGGGAGCCTTCTTTGGGTCTTTGTAGTTGCTCCCTCTACCTCCCCCTTTCTCTTTTTCTTGGGATCCTCGGCGGGGAGCTTTGGTTCAGCTGGTGGAGGGGGAGGTGGCAAAACTGGAGGAGTCTGAGACGTCCCCGTTTTTCTCTCGGCCACCTTTGTAGCTCTGTTGGTGAGGAGGTCCTTCATCCTATCCATGTCTTCCTCGAATCGTCTTCCGGCAAGGCTACGACCAGTCCAATCCCAGAAGCTCAGTGTCTTTTTCTTCCTCGTCGAGAGTACGACGAACTGGTTCCCTTGATGCCTTTCGGTATCTTCGAGTTGGAATTGGTCTATTTCGTCGTCCAAGGTGTAAGAGGAAGATACTTGCTCTTCTGGGATAGCTGCTGCCTCGGAATGGATGGCAAAGGGGAATGGCCGCTATGGGTCGTAGGTACAGGACGGTTTGAGGAGCGTCGGGGAGATCGTGGTCTTCAAGGAAGTGGGGCCGGGCTACGTTTATCCTTCTCCTCCTACGGTCACCGGCAATTATAGCGTTGTCTATCTCCTGGAAGTCCGGAGATTGGATTATCCGAGGATCAAGTGAGCCGCGCGCAGTTGAAAGTCTTCACTGACGAACACCTCGGATCGGAGTACTCGGTTTAGGTCGGCGACGTTGCAAAGACTCAAACGAGGGCGCACGTTTCGCTTATCTGCAAGAAACGATGAGAAAATAAACAACGTGGTCAGATTCACACAGCAAAACACAAAGATAAACAAATAGAAACATATCTAAATATGCAAGTTTGTTAGTGTTGAGGGAGGTTTTGGGTGGGGAGGTTAGTCCTCAGGTGTCGCACCTGGATCCCCCCACTGTACTGGGCAGTGGAGACCGTCGTGCCAGTTTCCAGAGACGATCAGGTAGTCGTCCTTCATGCCTTTGTTGGATTTGGGCAAGCAGGATATTAACCTAACGACACTGGATCGGGACTTAATATAGTAACCTACGTTGGATAGCTTATGGGATTCGTATAGAAAAACGACGTCGTGCCACGTGAGGTTTAAACCCATTTGTTCATTTAAGGCATCGACGCTACCTAAAACTCTAAAAACGTTGGGGAGGCATTGATCGGGACACAACCGATGGTTGCGGAGGTATTCCCTCATCACAGGTTTCATTGGGAGGGTCATCCCGCCTTCTATAAAGGCTATCATTGGGATTATAATCTCCCTCCTTCCTAGCACCGGCCACGGCTCCTGCCGGCAATATTTTAAGCCTACGTCACCAATGTATATTTGGCTCTGAAGCCCTCCATCCCGGCGGCGGTATCAACTAAACATTTGAATCTACCCATTCTAGAAGAACGATAGGTTAAACTCTAAAGAAGAAAGGGTGCAAGGACAAAGTCCGAGGACAAAAAGGTTAAGAATGAAATGAGCAAGAACTTACGGAGTTTGAGGATGTGCAAATTTCCACGATTTTCTGAAAATAAAGTATGATTGCTGATGTTTTGATGGGATTAGTCCCTGGGGAATTAAATGAAGGTGCAGGTTCCCGAAGCGTCACGACGTGCGGAAAAGCGGCCTCGAAATTAAGTTTATCCCGCCCAAATTTTCGTGGAGAAACCAGGGCCGTTGGATGCCCATCTCGCCGTTGAACGTGGGGGGCAAAATGTAACTTACAGTAATAAATGCGCGCGTTTTTGAAAATGAAACCGCTAAGTGGCATCCTCCGGTACGCGAAACGGTTTCCACACGTGCGATCATTCATGAAGTGTGCAAAATAAGTTCTCTTCAGATCAAAACCCTATTTTTCTCCTCGGACGTCGAAAATTAGAATTTTGAGGGGCTATTGTGGGGAGTAAAAAGGTCCTGGTAGGTATATGGCCTTTGGCCATACTAAGGAAGGCCGACCTACCCTTGAGTTCAAACCTCTTAGTACCTCGGGCCAGCTCATGCGCCGAGGACCCGAGGACCTATCCGAGGTTGATTTTACCCTCGGATGGGCATAGAAGAATCAGAAACGTCATCGTAAAAGCTCAGAAACGACACGACGGAGACCAACGGTTAAGAGGTGAACCCCTATGTCCTAGAAGCACCGGTGTTTGAAAATACTAAAGGCTGTCACCTCCACATTAAAGACCCTTCACCTACCACCTTAGCCGCATTAATGGGGAAGTGACACCTGAACAGTGGAAGGGAAACTTCTGGTTACTATTCCAGGGCACTGAGAGAAGAAATATCTAGGCTAAGGGGTAGATGGGGTAACACGTGTATGAAGTATCAGAAAGATGAGTATTTAAGGGGAGACCCAGAACAGAAAAAGGGGACCTCTCTTTTTGTAAGAAAAAGAAAAAGAAAGAAAAGAAAAATAATATAAGAACAGTCCTCGGCTCACGTCCGAGGAGGTTGAGTTACAATATTTCTTGTTATTTTTAAGTGTTGTCAATCTTTGATTTGCCATACAACCCTTAAACTCTTCTAACCTGGGTTTCAAGCCCACACTCTACAAATTCATATTGTTTAAGGCTCATTGGGCCTGAGCCCATAACTGTTCTTGGGATTAGGTGCAATTGTGCACTTACAACTGTTATATTGCATTTTTTCATATATCTTAACACGCATGTTAAATTTCATTTAAATCAAATGTTATTGGCTATTCGATCGATAAACTTAATTTTTATACATAATTTTATGAGAAATGTTATGTCCACAATATTTTCATAACAAATTCTATATGGCAGGTTGTTATGGGTTGTTATTGGTAGGGTAGAAAAGTAATTTCAATAGTAGGTTCAAATTATAACTAGTAACAACTAACTATCTATGATTTATTATGAAAATGTTGTGAACGTAGCACCTTTCTAATTTGGCGTAAATGCACTTTTAGTCCCTACATTTTGTCGATTTTCCGTTTTAGTCCCTACATTTTATTTTTATCACTTTTAGTCCCTAAACCAATTAACGCGTGTTATTTCGTTCTTTTCGTTAGTCAACCAACGAAAATTGCTGAGGTGGCTGCCGGAGGAATTAAAAAATTATAAAAAATGCCACATCACCATGACACATCAGCATCTTTTTTTTTTATAAATAATTTCTCAATTTTAACTATAAAAAAAAAAATTAAAAAACAAACTCAAATTTAAAAGCACAGGAACACAAACCTAGAAAATCAGACCCAATAACACGAATTCAAAATTCAAAATTAAACCCATTGAATCAACTTCCTTTCCCACTTAAAATCAAATCAATAATGCAATTCGAGAAGAGAACAAAGACCAATGCTGAAAACCCATAAGTTTTTCTCGTTCTTCCCCTAAGATTCATAGCCAAAATCATAAAATCAAAGAAAACTCAGAAATCTCAAACACTCAAAAACCCAAAACCAAAACTCAAGGGATTAAGTGTGTGTAAATAAAGTGGGTTTTGTTTGAGTTTTTAATAAAATAATACAAAGTTGAATCTATACCAACCCTCCACTGCCACCACCATGAACTTGCAGATGCACTGATACCCACAACAGAAATTCAAAGCAAAACCAAAATTTACACCCAATTTGAGAGAGAGAATTACAACACCCATAGACCCATTGCCACCAAATCGCCACCCACATCAGTAGCAACCTCCCTAAACCCATAGTGAACCCATCCCCCCAACAACACAGCAATCCCCCACCGCCGCCACCATGAATCTTGCATCAATACCCACAACAAAAATTCAAAGCAAAACCAAAACCCACATCCAATCTGAGAGAGAGAATCAGAGTAAGAGAAAGAGGATCGAAATGAGAGAAAGAGAGAGAATCCACCATCACTGCCGCTCCAAACCACCACGCTATTGCCGCCGATCTTCAGTCCATGCTTTCAATCTCCAATCCATGCCGATCTGAGAGAGCCACCGAATCAGAGAGAGGGGAGAGAGAAAGAGAAGATGAGAAATGAAGAGAGGAGTGAGAGTGACCGTGTGATTGAAAGAAGTGATATTTTGTTAATGGGTTTAATTTTGAATTCATGTTTTTGGTTTGATTTTTCAGGATTTGTGTTTTTGTTTTTAAATTTGAGTTTGTGTTTTTATTTTATTACTTTTAGCTAAAATTGAGAAAATATTTATAAAAAAAAAAAGATGTTGATGTGTCTTGGTGATGTGGCATTTTTTATAATTTTTTAATTCCTTCGGCAGCCACCTCAGCAATTTTCATCGCTTGACTGACGGAAATAACGAAAATAACACGCGTTAATTGGTTTAGAGACTAAAAGTGGTAAAAATAAATGTAAGGACTAAAATGGAAAGACATCAAAAAGTAGGGACTAAAAGTGTATTTACGAATTCTAATTTTATATCACAAAAACTTCAAATTTTAAATATTTTAATTGATGACATAACTATTTATTTATTAATCTGTTTATAATTTTGCAAGCACAAAAAAATATGAACATACATACAACACAATAATTAGATTTTCTGAAAAATTTCTTTAGTTTATCCAAACTGAACAAAACTTAAGTACAGTAGTTAGGTGTCGTTCCTTAGGCTTCCCTCTTAAAATTTTTCTATGTGGATTTTTAATCATGAGATTAAAGTGCATTTTTAAGTTAAGTAGCCACATGGCTAATCTTAAGTGAGGAATCTAAGGAACAACACTGAAGTTAGTAAACCTACGAACCTACCATTTTTTCCATCATAAATCTAGGGTTGTGTTTCTCTTAAGGTAGTTAATTTCATACCGTATCGGCTGATATGGCTGAAATTTTCCGTATTGGTGACTAAATCGGTACCAAAACAGAGTAATTTCGTGCTGGTTTAAATACCGACTATATCGATGTTGTTTCGACCATACCGGGATACAAACCAGATTTCGGCCGGATAATGATTATCGGACCGGAATTGAAATTACACCAAACAACTTAAAAACGCCATTGTAGTGACTATTTCTGTCCAGTAGTCTCTCCAAATTTTTGTACTATTTTAAAAATGAACAGTTTTTTAGTTTTTACTTACTTACTTTTTCAAATACACTTTCCAATAGATTCTTTATCCTTACTTTATCCAATTTAAATATTATTTCTTCATTTCATTCTTTAATCTCCTTTTTATTTTTTATCTTTTTATTCATCCTTAACAACTATTTTTTTCTTATCAAATCTATATAATTTGGAATGAATTTATTATTAATTTTTCCTTAAAAATTCTTAATTTTGTCTATTTTTTAATTTCAATTATTAATATTCATTATCCTTTTATATTTTTTCTATTAAAAAAATCTATCTAATCTTAATCTAAGAGTATTATTCTTAAATTAATTATTTTTCCTTAAAATGTACTTATCAGTTTCTTTAGTAAAAGCTTATTATTAAATTTTAATAAAATAAAAACTTAATTTAAAAGCCAAATCACGTTTCTTAGTACTACACTATTTACTTTCTCTAAAAAAAAAAAAAAAAAGTTTCTCAGTACTACTAAATCCTCCACCATTCATTTTTCATAGAGAAAATCTCCTTCCTTTTGCCTTTCTTCTCCGGCAGATTCTTCTTCTTCAGCCAAGCTTATACTCATGTGTTAGTTGTAAAAATTCTCTATTTGCCAATTGCTAAAATCATTTAGATCATCAATGACCATTCACCCAAAGTCTCTCAAATTGAACTGGTAGTTCTGGAGCTTTAGTTTTGCCGATTTTTCTGGGTTCCAATGGTAGATCAAGAAGGTTCTCAAAGACATAGGTGCACACTTTTGGTTCGACTTGCTAAGACTTTGTGCATGCGGCCGGATTGGGTTAGATCGGCTTATATATATTGTTCTAATTTTTGTTTGGGGTTTGAAGAGGGTAAAAAATTGATGATAGATGCTCTTAAATATACATGACGACCCTTGACCAATTGGCCAAGAGTGGACGGGTCAAAAATGCACGTATACACAGTGGATGTATATAAGGGCCATGTGGTGTCCATCGGCCTTGATTAAGCTCCAAGGACTCCTAGATGGAAATAACTTGCATCTCATGATTAACTCTATCTCATAGAGTCCTAATACGGATAGAATCCTAATTGAGAAGGATTCCGTAATATGCGCCCATTAATGAAGATCTTCCCTATAATAAAGCGCTTTGATGCGCAAGAAACGGAAACCGATTCTACTATAAAAACCCATGAACTCTCAAAATACAAGGTACGCATAATTCACCTAGCTTTGACACTTTAAAGTTGTGAAAAGTTCTAACTTGATATTCAGAGGGTTTTTGGCCAGCACCACACTAGTGCTCTTTGCTAGGTCTTCTCTTTTTGTGTTGTGCAGGTGTTGTTTCGAGCAAGTGAGGACCACATAACTAATTGGCGATTTTTCGTCATCATCAGGGTTGAAGGATTTGCCGGATCATTTTTGTGAGAGAAAGTTTGTTGATTTTGTGAGAGAGAGTTGCTTTCCTTTGTTTTCTGATGAGAAAAGAGACTGAAGAATGAAAGAGAAAGAGAGGAAAGAAGAAAAATAATAATCTTTTATTCAACCGGAAATTATTTTAATTGAGGAAAGTGTTTGGAGTTGCTACAATAATTGTTACATTGCTCTCTTTTTCAAGAGAACATCTGTAGCAACTCTGGCTTGTTTGGTAAGTATACTTAAACACAAAACAACACATTTTAAACACATTTCAACATACATTTTCACTCACACGTATATCAAAAATACTCAAACAACATTACTCAAACTACTCTACCAAACACCCCTAATTTTTTTTTATTTAGAGATAGAGACTTTTAGATTGTGTTTTTGGTGTATGTGCTCTTAAAAATAAAAAGCCTTTAGAGAGCTCGAGATTGCTAAACAAAGCTGAATAGACAAAGAGTTGAAAACAGAGCTGATGGAGTAAGAGACTTGATAAGTTAGTCAATACCATACATATAGCAGAAAATTGGTTGGAACTTGTGAAAATTTGAAAAAAGAAAACATTGGAACTCGTAAAAATTGAAAAAAAACAACCTGTCTTTGGTTTTATCACCCATGCCCATCAATACCAAATGGATTAATACATTTTTCTTTTACGGTTTTACCAACAGAGCACTTTTGATACTGCAGCTTAGAGCACTTGTAGCAGTGGAGCTAAATAGCTATATAGCTATTTAGCTATACTAAAACACAAAAAATCACCTTGCAGCAATGGAGGCATAGTTTTTTTTTTTTTTTTTTTTTTAGCTCTCAGCTACAGCGCACATAATAGATACATGTGCACTATAGCTGAGAGCTAAAAAAAAAAAAAGATTTTTTATTCCAGCCGGCTATTAAAATAATACAACTTGCTTCTTCTTTTTTTTTTTTTTCTTTTTTTTTTCATTCTCTCCATTGCTTCTTTTTTTCTCTTCTCTCACAAAACAATTCTTGCTTTCATAAAACTGATATAATTTAAACAACAAATCTAAAATCAAAACAACAACAACAGCAGATCAAGAACAGGAAAAAAAAAAAATTAGAACAACAATAAAAGATCAAGAAAAAAAAAAAAAGCCGATCTGACAAATCTAAAATCAGAAACAACAACTAATCAAGAACAAGGAAAAAAAAATAAAGCCGATATGACCCTTGGTTGCATACATTTCGCAGTGAGCAGGAGGACAGCGGTGGCGGTGTGGTGGAGCAAAGGCGATTTCTCCTTCTCTCCATGCGTGTCTGTGTGTGTTTGAAGATAATGACACCAAAAGGCTAGCAAGATTATGTGATACGTATCATAGAGAGAGCTAGAGAATTTATGGAATCAAGTAGAAAAAGAAAAAAAGAAAGAGTAGAAAATGAGAGAGTTGCAGAAAGAAAGAGTGAGGGAGGTTTTGGAGAGAGAAAGTAAAGAAAAAAAAAAAGGAGTGGAGGTTCTGGGGAAAGGGGAAAGTAAAGAAAAAAAAAGGAGAGGCTGGTGGGTATACGTGTGTGGTGGACAAAATGCAATAGGGAAAAAAAAAAACAATGTATGGATGAAAGAAAGGCAAAGAATAAGAAATGAACAATTAAAAATACTACCACAATATTTTCACAATAAATTTTAAGTAATTAGCTAATATTGGTGAGTAAAAATATAATTTCAATGGCGGGTTTAAATTAGAACTAGTAACAACTTTCCATATAAGATTTTGTTATGATTATTGTAAAGTATTGCAAAAAATATTGTGGATGTAACATTTTTTGTTGAAAAATATAATTGTTGAGAATGAATAGAGGAAGAAAAAAAAGATTATTGTGGCGGTGGCAGTGGCGGGAGTGTTAGTGGCGGTGGTAGCGATTGCAGTGGCGATTGCGGTGGCGGTGGAAGAGTTGGTGGCGGCGGCGGCGGTAGTGGTAGCAGTAGCGGTTGTGAGTGGTTGTGATTGTTGTTTATTGTAGTGGATATATTATTTTATTGTATTAGATATATTATTTTATTGTGATATTTATATATTTTATTGTGATATTTATATTATTTTATTGTGTTGAAAGTTAAAATAAATTTACTGCTGCAGCATGTTTTGTAAAGTGAATAGGTAAAATTAAAGTAATTTTTTGTGGAACTAAAAAACTAAATTTTTAGCTCCACTGCTGTGGATGCTCTTAACCACAACATTGCAAATTGGATTTCCCCCAACCCCACTTTACTTCAATTCTCATTGTTTTTGTTTTGTTTTGTTTTGTTTTTTTTTTTTATACTATTATTTAAGGGGATTTCTCTGTTTAGATTCCTCATTTCTTAGTTCAAAAATACCCCTACATCTCTATGTTTAAGTAGAGACAAAATTAAAGGACAATCTAGTAAAAATGCAACTCTAACTCCCGCTAAATCATTGCCTAAAAAATAATACCACTCTCCTTTAATTTCAAATTGATTTATTCACTAATAAATTAGATTTTCAAAATAAAAATTATATATATATATAATAAAAAAACAAAGTTTTTTTTTTCTACAAAATAGAACCACTAAAAAAAAAAAAACTCATCGCACGTGTAAAGCGCATGTGACGAGGCTAGTCTTTTATAAAACTTGTAACATTTTTATTTTGTGGTTGTAATTGGGCTGAGACTCTAATTTTTTTTTTTAATAAAAAATGAGTTGTGGTATATTGAAATAAAAAATGTTAATAAATGCTCTTAGGACATTGGTTAATAATTTATTTTTTAAAAAAATTTATGAGAAAAAAAAGCAATTAGTGTTTTAATATATTTTTATTTTTCATAAAAGTGGTGTCAAAATTTTCTTAAAATAAATTGTTAACTAAGTATCTGTTTGGATTTGGAGGATTGCGTTCGCCTTTGCTGAGTTTCAGGTTTCAGTTTTTTTTTTTTAAACCGTAAAATTGACTTTTCCACCCATGCACTATTCACGCATTTCAAATTTTCTCCGACAGAGTGCACTATTCAGCATTGTTCACACACTGTTAATAGAACCCACAAATATTTATTAAAAAAATATTAAAAATGAATCCCACAGTACTATTAATATATTTTTTTAAAAATTGCTACGATGTTTTAGTTTTATTTATATCCAAATGGATCCTAATACTTGAAGGACGCTAAAAACCATGACCCTATAAAATAAGTACGAAATTTGCATTTATAAGAATTTATATGGTTTTTATGGAATAATTAAATTTATAAATATGTAATTAATATATATTATTAAAATATAAATATATTTTTTAAGTAGCACGGTACATTTTTCTCCCAAAAAAAAAAAAAAAAAGTAGCACGGTACGTCGATATTTATCGGTACCAAAATATTTCAATTTTCCGCCTAAATCGAAACAGCTTCCGGTATTGACTCCCTTCGTTTCTCTCCACCCATCAAAGTTCAAGCAATAGCCTCTATATAATCCGCATAAGCAAAGAATACGGGTCACCTGCTGCCCTCCCGCCTCTGTTTTTTGCAGGAAACATCCATCCGTTGCTGGTAACGCTTCGTGCCAGGAGAGGTGCGATCACTTTCGCTGTCGAGCCAGTAACCGTTTTGTCTCTCCTTAGGTGAGAATTTGCAAAACGGTTGTTAGCTACGGCATTAGGTGATGGCATCTCCCCAGCACGGATGCATTACCTATAGATGCGGATTACAGACATCGATTTTTCAGTTTTCGCTTTGCTTTGCGAAACGGCTGGTAATGTTTATTTATTTATTTATTTGTTGATTTGAATGGTTTATTTTTTATTTTTTATTTGGATGTCGTATTTCATGTATTAGGGCATTCGGATCGTACTTGGCATGGGGGTTTTATGGGTTTTTAGATTGGTCTATTTGGGGACTGCGATTCCAGATTTGGTGTAATGGTTGTTATTTGTTGCTTAATATTGTTGTTTTATGGATGTTGGATTTTGTGTTTTAGGGCTTTTTGGTTCTTTAGTTCTAGCAACTCTCTCTCTCTCTCTGTGCCTTGATAGTTTGTAATCTTTGGGTGTTAGGGTTGTATCATTTGTGTGTGTGTGTGTGTGTTCTTTTTCTAACCATTTCTTCAACTGTTACATTTTCACTCTCATTTGCAATATTGGATTTCAAGAGGAACTATATGCTCATGGTTGTATTTTTACAATAAATTTCACTTTGTTGTTTTATTAGAATTTTTACTCAGGATGATGGTTTTTGGGCTAAGTTTGTCCCTTTTTTGCAAGGGTAATATTTAGATACAGTTTCAGTTCCTTAGTTTTTATTTATTTATTTTATGTTTAAGTTAAATTCAGCTGTGTGTTTGATTGACCAATGAACCGCACGGTTGAATCTAGTGTCAGGCTTGTTATCATGTTACACTGGATTCTTCGAAAGTAGTTTTTGCAGTTAAAAGGGCCTTTCTAACATAATTATTTTAACAACTCCAGCTTTTATAAAAACTAAAAGTTTTGAAGATGGAGGTTGGGTAGTGAGAGTCGAATGGCTGATTGTGCTCTTTCTGAAGATGAATGTATGAAGGAGTCATAATGTTTTAGTGTCTTTACCCCCCCTCCCCTTTTTGGTGTATCTGGTAGCTGGCAGAGCATAACTGGAGCATCTTATACAGCTTTCTAAATGCAAAATTGATTGTTTTGGCGGGCAGGTATTGTTTGATTCTTCTAGATATCTGTTTGTCATTTGAAAACTACTCAAGATGTATGTCATTTATATTGAGTTTTCTGTTTCAAAGGCTTTTGTACTCTTGTTAATATAGAATATATTGACACATTCAAGTGTTTTGGTATAATTTTATATTCAGCAAACGCACTGTCACTTCTGTCATTTATGCTTTCTTCCTGTAATTTTCACAATATGGTTCATTACAAATGGAAGAGTGCCTGGACATTGCTATACCTTGATTCTTTGTCTTTTAACATAGTGCATGACTAATTAGTTTATTCATAAATTTAAAGTTCTCCTGAAAAAGAGTAGAATAGTGGATTGTCTGGATACCTACATTTTGAGGTGCATTATATCAGTGTTTCTGTGTGTGTGTGTTTGTGAATTACAATGAAAATGAAAAAAAAAAAAAATTTCCAGAAACATGCCCTTATTACAGAACATCATTTTATTGGTATGTGATTCCTCTCTGGCCAGTCTTGTCTATTTATGTTAGAATTTATCTTTTCAATCATTTGCTTGATTTTATTTTTAAATTCACAGGAATTTTGGGTTATAATGATCTCAAGAAGCTCAGGCCAAAAGACGCACCTCACACTGTTCTGGTCCTTCCACAGAAGCTGGAATGTATATTTTCCTTTTCTTTTCTCTCTACTAGAGTACTAGTGGTATGATAGGTTATTAATTCTTGTAACACTGTTTTTCACCCTTTAGTCTATTCCGTTGTATGGTACTTTGATTGAGCAAAATTTTGGTGAGCTAGCCCATTTAATTGAACCGTTGAACTCACCATGAGATTAAAAAAAAAAAAAAAAAAAAAAAATCTGTATCAGTTTCCAAAATCCTTCTATCACCATTCTTGTACGGCAAACTCTCAATCCTCTTACTTGGACACATAATCATTCTCCTTCATGGTAGCTTTATGATTCCTTGCTCATTCTCCTCCTCCTCACCATCATACTTCAACTCAGGTGGTAGACTTGGCAACTTCTGATCCATGACCCAAATCTCTTCAGATTAAATCTGAGGATAGCTTTTCAGCGACAATTTGGTTCAGGTCGTTGAGTTATTAATAGATCTCAGCATATTGAATGAGTTTAATGGGTTTTCAATTGGATGTAACAAAATTTTCTGGTTTTAGGGTTGTTATTGAATGGTTTAGTTTTTGAAGCTATTGTTGGAGCTAGATGGATTATCAGAGAAGGATTAGATTTTGTGTCATGAAGATGGGAATAACATTTGGGAGGAACATGTATAATCATTCCAGCTGGATTTGATGGGGTAGCTGGGCCGCATTTCCATAAGTCTAAGTTTATGTTTCTTCAACAAGTGATGGGTCTCACCTTATCGTCTTTACTTGTAAGAGAATAGGAGAAGTTAGTTATCACTTCAGTATTGTCTAAAACACTGTAATATTTATCTAATACTATTCTAAACCAAAGTTAAGTGAGGGTTTTAAAGTATTTTATAAAGAGTTATGTGCATCTGTTTTTGTTAGTTTTTCCTTTTCAGTTTTCACATGTCTCCACAACAACACAAATACTCCTGTATATGTTTATATCCCAAATTTCAACTATCCCCCAAAATCTTCTTTTTTCTTTTTCTCTTTTCTCTCTTCTCCTTCTCATCATTACAATTCAGTCAATTTCTTTCTTTGTAGAGATGGGTTGGTTCTCTCTACAATCTAGAGTCTCTAATTTCATCAAAGAAAAGGTACTGATTTATTTTCCTATTATTCTCTTCCATTATGGTTTTCTGTCAATCTATGCATTCCCATTCATAAACCTTTTCCTCTCTATTTGTTGAAATCAGGGAAAACCCTTAGAAGATGAAATTCTACCTGAGTCTTATGGTTAGTGATTTTTTAAACTCAATCATTTACTTTAATTTTTGGGTTTTTCCACCTGTTCTGTTATTTGTAAGCAGGGAGTTTGGAATTGTGGGATTTTGAATTATAAAATTATTGCTCAAGGTTGATTTTTTATTTTTCCTTTGAAGAGATAGGTAATGAGTATACGAATGAGACGGGTTCTTTCTTAAGGGACATATATGGTTTATATGACGAAGGCATTTTCCTGCAATTGCATTCTTCATATCTTTCGGTTCTTTAACCTGCCATCTGGGGCTCTACAACTGTTATTCTTTTTTGACGGAGTCCAACAACAATGCACTTTTGAGTTTTTGACAATTGTTGCATTGTTATGAAATTTATTATGTGTGTTTTAAAGAGTTTGATCCTGTTTTTAATTCCTAGTGATATAGTTTAAATATTCATCAATATACCTAGTTCTTTTTCAGTCTCCCTTATTCTTATCACTCCCAAAATTTACCTTCATCCTCTTCTCCTCTTTAACTTATTGTATATATTTTTCCTCCCACTTTCTGTTTCAAAAATCTGCAACCAAAATTTTCTATAAATGTTATGGTTGTCAAATGTTCTTTGCTCTCATTTTTTCATACATTGTGGTTCATAGGAATGGTAGATGAGAATACCATGCTTGTCAAGTAATCTGGTGTGATTCAAGTTTATAATTCTTTATTACTTTAGCATATATTCTTTTATTTGCTCTCATGTATAAAATTGTTTCTGTGTAGCATTTTTTAAGGTTCTTGCTTGGAGCAGATTACTAAATGCTTTAAAAAATAACTTAAAATGTTTGTGAGGACATGGGAACTCCTATAGTTTGTATGTGTTAGCATATGGACCCACTCTGATAATGGTTTTGGATGCCATAATAAAGGTTGAAAATTTGCAACTTTCAAGACTTGATTTTATGCAAATCACTGCGACCCTTGTAATTGGATGCTTTATTTAATATGAAAGTCGATATATCATGATCGTTGTGTTTGCATGATGCAGTTGTTATCATTATGAGATGGAATAGACCCTTCTCAACGAAAAGTACGCTTGCTTTAATTTCTGGCCAAATGCCTTACGTATCTGGTATGGTAGCCGCCCTCTTGCCTGGAGCTTTCACCGGCTGATAATGGCCAAGCAGCTCTTTCTTTATGGGGTGGCAAAAAGTATGTATGCATGTCATTTTAATCATCAGTTGTGAAGTTATGTTTATTAGAATGTTTTTGGATGCAACTATATTTATTAGAATGTTGTGGGCTATAGTTTCTAATGCTTTTTGTAGTACCCAAAAGAGAGAAAAAAAAAAGGGCAGAGGGGGGGGGGGGGGGGTGAGATCATCAATGGCGAAATTGGGCTTTCATCTACACAACTAATAAGAGGGGATCTCTTTGATTTTAACTTTTTATATGTTCCATATTACTCTCACACCAATTATTATACCTCAATTATATATTTTCCCCCTACTTTCTTTTTTATAAATAACCATTTTCTCCTTTTACACTTTTGTTGTCAAATGTTCTAGTCTCATGGTTTGATTGTCGTGGTTCCTAAGAATGTCAGAAAAAGAAAAGATAAAAAACAAATGAAAATGAAACGAAGTTTGTGTAATTAACTGTGAGACTGTTTGGTTATTGAGGTAAAATATAAGATAAGAAAAATGTCTTACTATGATGATGACAGTAATTATCATTTTTGGATTTCATCATTTAGTTCTAAGAAAACTCAAAATGACTAACAAATTATTTACAAGGATACTGTTCTTTAGCATGGAGAAAATCTTGGCAAACACCTAGAGGCCTGGCTACCTCAAATTAGTCAGAAATTTTGTTTCCGGTTAATGTTTATTTCTGGTTTGGATCGATATGGGTGGATTTCGCAGTTTTTTTATTGAATCGAAGTTGTTTCAGTTGGTGGTGAGGAAGGGGGGAACTTCTTCTCCCTTAAGATTTTTGAACAAGGGAAGTATTTCATGCACTCAGTTTTTATGGGTAGGAACGCATCACGTTGGTTAATGCAGAGCTTGGAACAAACGGTGATTGGGGTTAACCCCAAACATTTCTTCACGCTCAGGGATGGACACCGCCTACATAGTGCAGCGGGGTTCTAACCTGTTTGGCCAATTTATTTTATAAATAGAATTAAAAGTTGGCGGGATGAGAAGATCGATCATTATTTCTGCAGGCAAGACACAACAAGGTTGGAGGGCTTTTGGAATTGAATTACGGAGAATGTTGGAACCTTCTCATTATGCGTTGGTTTCAAAAGCTTTACCGTACAAGGCTAAGTTGGGTTCAGTGATTCACCCTTCTCAGTCCTTTGCTGAAATGGTAAAGCGTCGGTGCAAGTAAGGAAGCATTTGTGCCAGTCCTCCATTGAGAGACAAGGAAGTTTCATGTAGTGGAGAACACAACGCAGCCTCCGAGAGACGAAGTTGGGATTCAGGTGGTGGCTGTTGAAGTTTCGGCTGATAATGCTATACTGATTGCCATGGGTGGTGTGGAGGGGAGTCTCCGTGGTAGTAATGGGGATGCTAGGTTTAAGGAGAAAATCCCGGAACAAAATAAATTCAGATTGAATAATTTGAATTTGAATGAGGTTGATTCTGGTAGGGAGCGTCAAATTAGGAGGGCTGGCTGGTTAGGGAAAGGTTTGACTGTGGAAGTAAATGAATTTGGTAAGAGGCGGGTATCTTGGCAATGTTACAGGGGTGATAAGAAAGCTGTAAAGTGGGTGGCACGTGAGGATCTTTTTGCCCAGGCTGTGAATAAAGGAATGGACAATGGGCCTTCTGAAGCCATGCAGTTAAGAGTTGTTCAGGCACATTATTGACTAGCCCATTTACTTTTGAGGCAAGGGCTTGCTCCAAGCAGTCAGAAAATAATTCCAGCCCAGATATTACGGGCCCATTTGTTGAGGATGGTAGTTTAGAGTCCAGCACTTTAGGCTCCCAGCGAGCTCGGTGATTGACTCTCTACCACAATGGAGGCCGACGGAGGCTCCGATGGTCACCCTAGGCTCGATTTCCTCCATATCGGCACCAGAAGTTCCTGTTGGGAGTGGGTCGAGCGTTCTGGTGAGCTCGAGTTGGCTTACCCAATTCCCCACCATGCCGATATTGACAGCGGAAGTGGTCCAGGCTGATGGCGAGGTGGTTTCAGCACCAGCAGTTATGATCTGTCCTTCGGTGGAGCTGGCTGAGACGAAGTTATTGTCTGCAGGGGACCGGTTAGAAAAGATGGTGGAGAGGTCGTCATCTCCAGCGACGACGAAGGATGAGGATGATGAATTATTGGGTCCGGAGGTAAGGGCGACGGAGCATGAGGCTTCTGATGGTAAGGTGGTACTTACTCCTTCTCCCACTATTAGGAAATTGGTTAGTGATTTGGACAAATCATGGGGTAATTCCAAAGAGTGGATGCTTCAATTGCGGGATGGTCGACAAGTAGTGATTCCGTTATCTTTATACCGATCTCCAGAAAGTGTGTCGGAGTGCTCATTCATTGATGTAGAGACTGTAACAGGTAATGATTCTTTTATCAATGACAGTCAGATAGTTAGCTGGGCAGAGGACTGTGATGGGTTAGTTGATTCTTGGTCTATTGTTAAGGAGGCAGAGGAGGAGATGGAGGATTTTGATGAGAGGTCGTTGACTTGGGAGTGTAGTGGCAAGCCTTTAGTTGTGGTACCTTTGGCCACAGAAGTTCCTTTGGAATTGGAGTGTAGTTCTAAGCCAGGAGTTGGGTGTATGGAGTCGATTGATGGTAATAATTTATCACAATGGGTAACAAATCGGATTAAGGCTTTTAGAAAATCAGTGGGCACTTCGTTGGAAGGTTTTGAGGAGCAGATTATGGGTTTGTTGCTGGCTATAGAGGCCAGGAAAAAGGATAAAAAGTTTAAGGCAGTAAATGATCAAATGAAGCATGGCAAGTCGGGGCAGAAAGGTCAGCGGGAGTTGAAGAATTTATTGACATCTATGAATGTCGAGGTTGGTTCAACGAAACCAAGGAATGTAAGTAAGGAGAGGGCTGTGGTGGTTCATCAATGAATTTGAAGATTATTTCTTGAAATGTTAGAGGACTGAATGATAGGGATAAAAGGCTTCGGGTTCGTAATTTGGTCAGGAGATGGAAGCCAGATGCTATTTGTCTTCAAGAAACTAAAATGAAGTTGATAACTAGAGCTGTGATTCATAGTTTGTGGAGGGGTCAACATGTTGATGGTCTTATCTAGCCTCTTGTGGAGCTTCTGGAGGGGTGCTACTGATGTGGGATACACGGGTTGTGAATAAAGAGGAGGAAGCTGTGGGGCGATTTTCGGTTTCTTGTAGATTTACATGTGTCAAATCAGTTTGCCTGGGCATTTTCTGGCATTTATGGTCCTAATTTTGTGAGAAAGAAGGTTCTTATGGGAAGAATTATGTGGTTTGAACAGTTGGTGGAATGTTCCATGGTGTGTGGGTGGTGACTTTAATATGGTAATGTTTCCTTGTGAGCGTTCGGTGTAACCTCTTTTACTACTGCTATGCGGGAGTTTTCCAATTTTATTTCTGAGCAAGGCCTCATTGATATTTCGCTTCAAGGGGGATCTTTCACTTGGTCTAAGACTTGTGAAGTTGCTTCGAAGGCTAGGCTGTACAGGTTTTTGTTTTCTGCAGATTGGGATGATAATTTCCATCTGTCTCTCAACAACGCTTGCTTAGGCTGTTATCTGATCACTTCCCGATTGTTCTTGAGGGTGGTTCTTTTCATAGAGGTAGGAGGCCGTTTAGATTTGAGAATATGTGGCTTAAAGATGAGGGTTTCGTGGAGAGGGTGCGAGCTTGGTGGGAATCTTATAATGTCCGAGGAGCTCCAAGTTTTGTGTTGGCCAATAATTGAAGCTCTTGAAAAATGATTTGAAGAAATGGAATGTGGAGGTTTTTGGAAATGTTGAGGATCGGGTGAGAAAATTGTGGCAAGAGCTTAGTGATTTAGAGATGATTGAGGATAGTCGAGCTTTAGTTGTGAAGGAAAGGCTGGAGTTGGAGAGAGTTCGAGGTGAATTAGAAAAAGTTACTTTGATGTAGGAAATCTGTTGGAGGCAGAAGTCTAGAGTCCTTTGTATTAGAGAAGGAGACAGGAATACCAGATTCTTTCATCGTATAGCTAACTCTCACAGAAGATTTAATTCCATTGATAGGCTTATGGTGGATGGAGAATTGTCTTCAGATCAGGAGGCTATAGTAGATTGTATTTCTCATTTTTATAGGCAGCTATATGCTGAAACTATGACTCACAGACCTTTATTAGATGATGTGGAGTTCTCTGTATCTCGGAGTGATGCACTTTGGTTAGATAGGCCATTTGATGAGGAAGAGGTGTTTGGGGTGATTAGTGATTTTAACGGTGATAAGGCTCCTGGCCCGGATGGTTTTTCTATGGCGTTCTTTCAGTCTTGCTGGTGTATTTTGAAAGCTGAAATTATGGTAGTGTTCCAAAATTTTCATACTCAGGCTGTGTTTGAGAAGAGTCTTAATACTTCTTTCCTTGTTCTTATTCCCAAAAAGGTGGATGCTGTGGAGATCAAGGATTTTAGGCCTATTAGCTTAGTTGGTTGGATTTACAAGATTATTTCTAAAGTGTTGGCCAATCGTCTCAGAAGGGTGGCACATGGGCTTATTTCAAATTTTCAGAATGCATTTGTGAAAGGTAGACAGATATTGGACTCTTTTTTGATTGCTTCAGAATGTATTGATAGTAGATTGAAGTTAGGTGTTCCAGGAGTGTTGTGTAAGTTGGATGTGGAGAAGACATATGACCATGTGAGTTGGGGTTTTTAATGTATCTGCTTCAGCGTTGTGGGTTTCAGAGAAATGGAGAAAATGGATAATGTGTTGCATTTCTATTGTTAAATTCTCCATTCTGATCAATGGTAGTCCTTTTGATTTTTTGGTAGTTCTAGGGGGATTCGGCAAGGGGACCCCTTGTCTCCGTTGCTTTTTGATATTGTTATGGAGGGTTTGAGTCGTATGTTGGATGTGGCTGCTACTACTGGTCAGTTCTCAGGCTTCTCTGTAGGGAATACGACTGGTAACTCGGTGATGGTGTCTCATATTTTGTTTGCTGATGACACTCTTATTTTTGTGATGCTGATCCTACGCATATAGCGTGTTTGAGAGCAATCCTGGCTAGATTTGAGGAGGTCTCAGGTTTAAGGATTAATTTGGGGAAATCTGAGTTGGTCCCTATAGGGGTGGTCTACAACATGGATGTGTTGGTGGGGATGCTGGGTTGTAGGCAATCCTCTCTTCCATTGAGATATTTGGGGCTACCGTTAGGGCTAAATTTAAGGAGTTGTCAATTTGGAATCCTATTTTGGAGAAGATGGAAAGGAGATTAGCAGGATGGAAGAGGTTGTATCTATCTAAGGGGGTAAGGTAACTCTTATTAAAGGTACTCTTTCCTCCTTACCTATATATTTCCTTTCCCTTCTGCCTTTACCTGGGAAGGTGGCAAATCGTATGGAGAAGTTACAACGAGATTTTCTGTGGAGTAGTATTAATGGTGACTCTAAATTACACTTGGTCAGTTGGGCTCAGGTTTGTAAGCCGCTGCAGGTTGGAGGATTGGGTATTAGAAGATTGAGGAGTTTAATGCTGCCTTGTTAGGAAAATGGTTATGGAGGTATGGCTTGAGACCGATGCTCTATGGAGGAGGGTTATTGAAGTGAAATATGGGAATGATTGGGGTGGTTGGTGTGCAAAAAGGTGACCAGTGCTTATGACGTTAGTTTGTGGAGACATATTAGGAGTGGTTGGATGAGTTTTTCTAAACTAATTCTGTATGATGTGGGGGATGGTGCTCGAGTGAAGTTTTGGAAGCATGTATGGTGCGGAGATCATACTTTCCAAGAGGCTTTTTCTGGAGCTCTATTGTATTGTAGAACAAAAGATTCTTCAATAGCGGAGGTTATGTGTTGGTCTAGTGGGAGGATTCATTGGGATGCTAAATTTCGTCGTCCTCCACAAGATTGGGAACAAGAATCCTTTGATTGGTTCATGGATATGGTCTACTTTTCGATGGTTAGGGGATTGGGTCCGGATCAGTGTGTTGGAAGCCAGCAAGGAGTAGAGGTTTTGAGGTTAGAGGATTCTATCTTTCTTTATACCCTCCTATCATCTTATCCTTCCCTTGGAAGTTGATTTGGAAATTGAAGGATCCTCCAAGGGTAGCTTTCTTTTCATGGTCTGCTTCTTAGGTAAGATTTTAACAACAGATAATCTTCGCAAACGACGCGTGATTGTTCTTGATTGGTGTTATATGTGTAAGAATTGTGGGAGTCGGTGGATCATCTTCTTCTTCATTGCCCCATTGCTTGTGAGTTGTGGTCGTTGGTGTTTTGCTTGTTTGGAATTCATTGGGTTATGCCTCAGAAGGTTATTGAGTTGTTTGAGTCTTGGCAAGGTAAGTTTGGAAGACATAGAAATATAGAGTTGTGGAGAATTGTGCCTCATTGCTTGTTATGGTGTATTTGGCGCGAAAGGAATGCAAGATGCTTTGAGGGTTGTGAACGCTATATTTTAGAGATTAAGTCTTTTTTCTTACACACTCTCCTAGATTGGAGTGTGGTTTTTTGTCATTTTTTTTGTTCTTCCATTCCTGTTTTACTAGATTGTTGTAATTTTGGTTTTGATTTATGCCCCCATAGTACATTCCCAAGTACTCGGGTTGGCTGTTCTTCATTTTTTAATAAACATTTGTCGTTACTTATAAAAAAAAAAAAAAAAACTCAAAATCATTCTCAACTATTACGTGTAAAATTATCTGAAATTTTTACAAGAAGCCATCATGTCATGTCTTCTCTATTGTTTTTTTTTTTTTTTTGTTAGCTTTAAAAAGAAGAAGCCCAAAGGATGGCTAAACCTCTTCTTGAATGCGAAAGAGGCTACAAAGAAGCATCTGTTGATATGTGTGAATACTTATCAGAGGGAGAGAGTTTAGAAGTCTCTAGATGGCTGGAAGGTTTTGCAGCTTGTTGGTTTCCAACTTTCTTTCGTTACCCTGATCATTGGCTAGTTCAATCAGTGAATACTGTTTTTTTTTTGGGTCTTGTATGGTTCTTTTCACATACTTTTGTCTATGCAGTGGCTTGGTCTGAACAAGCAGTTGAATAAACCACTGCAAATCAGGTAAAATCTATAAAATATGCCATTGGAAAGTTATCTAGCTATAATCATTGGTATTTCCAATTCATCTCCATTGTCCTAACTTTCATAAATTCTTGAACTTTGAAATCCTTATACGCTTTAGAACTTTGTGGTGGTTAACTTTGATTTGCTCTGGTTTGGATTGTTTAATTTTGTAAATCAAACCAGCTGGTCTTAAAGCTGGTTTATATGGGTTATGCAGAGAATTTAGAGTAGTGGTGTGCATAACATGTGACTTAGGTGTTTGTTGTAAGAGTTAAATAAGGAAGCTTTGTAAGCACCTTTCAGCTTTAAGTGAAAGGCAATTTTAGCACATTCAGTTTGCAATTTGGCCAAGTACTGTCTCTTTTTATTGACTTTTTGGTGGTTCTTTGCACTTTAAAATTCATCATGGTTAGGAAGCCTTCATTAGCATGGAATAAACCTGTATTGTATATTAGAGATTTTTAATTCTCATGCTCACAGAGATGAAGATACAGATATTATAGGTAGCTGTTACTTTAATATTTTTGTCAATTTGATTGTCTGGAAGAACTGCTTCAATAAGCCTTTTTTGGGATCCTTTTGATCTTTACAGGCTTAATTAGCAGCTCTAATGTATAAGAAAACAGGCTTGTTTGTGTACGTGGCCTAGATAGTGCCCGAGGGACATTAGCTTATATTCTTAAATTTGTAAAGGTTACTCTTTCAAATTCTAAACGGGCAAGCTTACTTTGCATGACATGAAAAAAGTTGGAAGTAATTAGCCTTTCATGTTTATGTAATCTAATTGTACTATTTGAACTCCTCGCTTGCTTTAAGTAAATTTCCCTCTATTATCAATAGTAGTTTTTGCTCCGATCTTTCCTATTGACCTAGGGAGGTTGGTCTCTGACAAGTGACCTGGTAAGAAATCTGTTTTTGGGTTAGATTGGACATGACCTATAGCTATAAATAACTGAATAAAATGTGATAAACTAGAATCTGTAAATAAATATTCATTAGGAAAAAAAAAATTCAAGTATGGTCTACTTTATGATGTATGGTTTCCAAAGATCACATATATATTGAAATATGTTGGTCTCCTATTATAATTTGTGTTTCATTTGTATATGGTAAAATTAAGAGTAATATTACGTTCATAATATTTTCAAAACAATTTCTAAACAAAACTTAGGTAGTAAGTTGATATTAGTTTCAATGTGAGCCCTCCACTAACGTCACTTTTTTTTATCCACCAATAACATTTTCAAAACAATTTCTAAACAAAACTTAGGTAGTTAGTTGATATTGGTTTCAATGTGAGCCCTCCACTAACGTCACTTTTTTTTATCCACCAATAACAACTAAGAACTTAGAATTTGTTATGAAATAGTTGTGAAAATGTTATGAAGGTAGCATTACTCTAAAATCAGCGACTCTTTAATTAATGGTAAAATTACTAAGCACCTTAAAAATCAGCTGATTTATAGATCTGGTTTGTTATAAGGTATAACTTAAAATGGCAAGCAGGTGCCTTGCACGTGCAGCCGAACCTCGTGCTTTAATGGTTAAGGTTATCTACAAGCATGAGACGAGGGATTCCTGGACAGCACCTGCCAACTTGTACAGCCCTTAAAAACCAGTTTGCTCTTTGCTAATAAAGAGTCTAGAGAGAATGTTAGTTGCCATGATAAATAAAAATGGGATAAGGGGTTAACGTGACTTAAGCCTAGTGAGTCTGGAAACGACCACAGGACTTCCATTTTGGAGAATGGAGAAGGTAGGAGTGGAAATGGAGATGCATTGGTGTGTTACTTGAATTTATTTGGGGAAAATTCAAGAATTTTCTTGACAGCAAGTCTAAAAGACAAATTAGCCCTGTCAAAAGGCTTTTCTAAATCCATTTAGGAACTCCACCAGTATTTTTTTTTAATTAAATGAATGATTTCATGGACTAAGATCAGCTTATCTGACTAATATGTCCAGGAATAAATGCAGCTTGCCTAGGTGTAATGAATTTAATAAGTAATAAATTTTAGTCAATTAGCAAGAAGCTGATAAATTAACTTGTATGCGACATTATATAAACTTGAATAGCAATTGTTGTCACATCTAGATTGAACTTGGGTACAAATATATAAAGCTAAATATTTGAGGAACATCTTTCTTAAATTCACAACCTAAATCTAATTCCTCACCTGTGGAGAGGAATCTATAAGGCTGAGGATGTGCTACTAAAGGGCCTTTTTAAAAAAAAAAAAAAAAAAAAATCTTATTGGCCTTGTTTTCTTATTTACCTCTTCACTCCCAATACGCAGGCAGATCAAACTCCTTCCCTCAATGAGTTTATGACTTAGCACACCAGTAGATAGTGTGATCGTGATAAAGGAAGAAGGCTCCTGATAGGTAAATGTTAATCATATACTGTGTATTCAACTCTCATCCTTAACTCTGAAGACAAATCTATTTGGATCCTTAATAACAGTAAATATTTCTGTGTGCCCATCATCTAGATCATCAATCAATTAGATTGCATCTTCCAGTCCTCTCCAACTGAAAGAATGAAAAAATTGTGGAAGCTTACAATCATCTTGTGGAAGCTAGTATGGGAGATTTTGCCTTCTAAGTTCTAACTATGTCATTAACAAGGGAACGCAACTCCTAGAGTCTTCTTGTTCTTAATGTTATTCAAATTCAGAAACTCTTGACATATTTTCTTCTGATGCCCATTTGCCACAATCATTTTGAGAAACTTTAAATGGCCTTTTTTTGATTTTAAAGCCATTCATCCTAAATCTATTGCTGATTGGACTAGAATGATTATTTATCCTGTATACAAAAAGAAGAAAATCATTTTCTTAAATCCTCATTGACAATATCTAGCAGGCCCGTAACAAACCTGTGTTCCAAGAAGTAGATTCCTCCCCCATTGTAGCTTGCAAATGTTATCAACAAATCATACATCTCTCGCATCTACGTCGGTATCTTTACGAAATTCCTATGAGTAAATGTCACAATCCGCGTCTCCAGGTTGGTGGAAAATAAAATTTGATCCAGCTATCATACAATGGGGAGTTTTTCTTGTGGAAGTTTTTAGTGGTATCTCAATCTCATACCAATTTTTAAGCTCCCAATCTTGGTCTACAATATGCCATTTTTGCCATATCTCATAAGTATTACTTTCATATGAATCCATTATTTTTTCTTCATCAATTACACTCTACTTCATCGCAGTTGTGGCAAAAAGTTATGAAAAAAATTGTGATCCTAGACTTTTTTGATAAAAAACTTTCATTTAATAGACACATATTCATTTAATAGGTACACATTTTTAGTCAATAGGCATATTTTCGTTCAATAGACACCTTTTGATATATCTGATTTGAATGGTTATGATATTTCAATAGACACTTTTGATATATATATATATATATATATATATATATATATATATATATATATATATAAAACCTATCTTGTATATATTTTATATACAACAAAATTAAACTAGAGATGCATATTATATCTCTTATTTCTTCTCAAAAAATTAATAAATAAAATAACATTGTTTCCCCCCCCCCCTAAAACTCATTCATAGCTATTTTCGTGCATCGCATGGGTTAACAACTAATATTGTGTGTATAGATATATATATATATATATATATATATATATTATATATATAAAGCCAAAGTTTAGAGAAAGTCTAATTAAAATCAAAATTGGATTTTGCTTTTGTTTGCTTTCCATACAAATTAAATTATTTAGTTTTTAGCTATTATTTTTTCTCTGAGCTGAACGATCTCATGCACCATTCAATTTAGGAGATACTACTAGACTAATTTATTCTTTTATTGTGTGTTATAATTAGTAGAATTTTACGAAAAGTGATTGTGAATTGATATTGTATATGTAGTATCTAATAGTAACTTTCAAAATTATATAGATAATAGCAATGTAATGAGAAACTTGGCGTAACCAATATCATGAAAGTTTCAAGGAAAAACAATTTTAGTACTTTCAAATGTCCTGGTCGAATCAATGTCCTATATGTTTAATAACACAGGCTATATCAATAGTACCACTACAATTCACAATTCTTAGTGTAAGTACAGGTTACATACTAGTTATTAAGAAAAGAGGAAAAGAAGCGTACAAAACATCATGCTATGGAGTTTTTTGAGTTGTTAGAGATATAGAGAAAGCAATTGAAAGGTAAGGTTATTGTTTTCAAAATTTTATTTTTAAGAATATAAACAAAAAAACAATTTTATTGTGTTTTCAAAATCAAAAGTTTGAAAACAAAACACGGTACACAGTTTTCTAACAATAAAAAAAATAATAAATTATAAAATTTTGGTGACTATGGTGTACTTGCTCATTAAATTAAAAAAAAAAAGTAATGACAATACCATTATTAACGTGGAAATAAATTAATTATGGCTTATTTAATCGAATATTTTGGCAGGAGTATGGTCACGAGCAATTAGCAAATGTTGTATGATGCTCAGTGTCTTATTCAATTTGGTGAAATTATTATATCCATGAACACCCTATGAAACAGATTTTTTTTCAGTGTGACATTTACTGTATTCCATGGAAATTTTAAGCACTATTTTAATGAATTAAATTATCATATACCTAACACATCATATTAGACCAACTTTTGAACAACCTTTTGTTCTTTTTTTTTTTTTTTTTTGAGGGAAAAAAATCTAAATCACAAAAGAAAAACATTTACATCAAAGAATAAATCCTCTAACGCAAGAAGAGGAGGATCTTTAATCCAAATGCATCATCAGAGATAGATTTAGTAAACTTAGTTAAAAGTGAACTTAGTTAAAAGTGCACCGCTGAGTTGCCAAATCTCCTGACACATAAGAAAGAGCATTTGTGAAGACCGGCCATCAACGTCTTTATATCTTGCAAAAGATGCTCAAGTTGTGAATAGTTCATATTTGTAGAGAGTTGAGCTTATAGATGTGTATCAGACAGTCAACGATCAGAAAGCAGAGAATAAGAAGACCGGGAAGAAGAATAAACGACAACAGCTATCAGTAGCTAAACTACTTGTAGTTTAGATGTTAATTTAATTCAGTCAGGTTGTATTAAACGCGTGTTGTAACTCTTTGCACGTGCTGTAACTAATTTCCTTATAGTTTAGTTTAGTTAGTTATGATCTAGTTAGGGATTTTCGACTCAGAGATTAGGGTAAATGTATATAACTCTGTATTGTACAGATTCATTTAATTCAATCAATTAGAGAAATTCCTCATCTTTTCTCTCCCAATTTCTCTCTTTGTGTTCATACATCGTTCCTTCCTTTTATCTTCTACATTCTTACATGGTATCAGAGCTCGAGCCTTCATCAATGGCGCCGAATACTCAAGCTACTCAGTCTGGTTTGTCTTCCTCTTCTCAAGCGAGAATTGACTCCAATGGAAGATCCACGAAGTCCTTTCTTCTTGCATCATGGTGAAACTCCAGGTGCAATTTTGGTTACTCAACCATTAACTGAAGATAACTACCCTATGTGGTCCAGAGCAATGAGAATGGCTTTGGATGCCAAAAGCAAGCTTGGATTTGTTGATGGTATTGTCAACGCTTCAATGGCAGTCACACCATTTAGAGAAGCAAGCTTGGTCCAAGTGCAATTCATGATCTCCTCTTAGATCTTGAATTCAGTTTTCTCCTCACTCACTGCAAGTGTGATTTACAGAGACACTGCATTCGACGTGTGGAATACTCTCAAAACGATTCTCCAACTAATGGACCAAGGATTTCTCAGCTTCAGAAGAAATCTCAACTATGATGCAAGGTGCTGCTACGGTAACAGGTTTCTTCACTGATCTTGCAAGCTGCTTGGGATCAACTATTGAATTTCAGCCTTTACCATATTGCTCGTGTGTAAGTGCACCTGTGGTGTGAATGATAAAATCACAGCCTTTCAGCGCATCAAGATCTTCATAGTTCCTAAATGGCTTGAATGATCCTACTCTAAAGTCAGAACACAAATTCTGATGATGGAGCCTAGTCCTTCTATTGATAAGGCTTTTTCCTTAGTAATTCAAGAGGAATGGCAAAGGTGTTTGGGTTTTACTGTGGCTCCTTCAGTTGAATCAACTGTTCTTGTAGTCAAGAATCAAGGAAATTCATTTCCAAGGAACAACAGCAAGAATTTCAAGGGTAACAATGCAAAAGCGAGGCCTGTGTGCAGTCACTGTGGGAAGCTTGGTCATGTTATGGAAAATGCTACAAATTAGTAGGTTTTCCTCCTGGTTACAAGAAAAAGGGTAGAGTGGCTATGCCCAATAAGTCTTTGGTTGAAGATGATCAAGGCAATTCTAATGTTCAACAGGTCAATTCCTTCCCTTCACTTCAGAGCAATATCAGCAATTGATTTCATGCTCAGCTTTCTTGCATCCACATCTGGTGGTGCCAATGATGCCTTACACTCAGCCAATTATGCTCTTTCAGGTAATGTGTGTAATGCTTGGTCAGATTTTGTTTCCTTAGACTTGCATCATTCAGTTTTTGCTGTTAATCCTGTCAATAAAACTGCTTATGGTAATGATGATGGATTCTTGATACGGGAGCCATAGACCACATAGTCCATTCCTTATCTTTTGTTTGCACATATCACTAGTTCCATTTCAACATTTTGTTCAATTGCCTAATGGTGAAAAGGTCACTGTTACACCCACATAGGTACAATTCAAGTTACTTCAACTTTGAAACTTGAAAATGTCCTGTGTGTTCCTTCTTTTACTTTCAAATCTGATCTCTGTCAGTCAATTAACCAAAAACCCTCTCATGCTGTCTTATTTTTCTCTCAAATTTTTGCTTTATACCGGACCTTACTTGTTGGAAAACGATTGGAGTGGGTGAATTACATGACAATTGTACTTGCTTGCACATTACATCATCTTGCAAATCTATTTTAGAAGTTTCTTCAACTCTTGAGTCTGTTTTTCAATCTTTTGTTAATTCTGTGTCAACTCCTAGTGTTACTAAGCCATATTCTTGGCATATGAGGGTTAGGTCATGTCTTTGATATAAGCTTCATGCTTTACACAGTTATATTCCTGATGTACATAATTTCTATAGTAATAAAAACTGTGTTCTTTGTCCAATTACAAAACAGAAAGACTTCCATTTCCTTCTTTCAATCATGTTTCAGATAATGCTTTGATTTAATCCATTGTGATGTCTGGGGACCCTTGCCAAGTTCACTCATGATGGTTTTAGATATTTTCTTACCATTGTGGATGATGCCACAAGATCCACTTGGGTTATCTCATGAAATCAAAATTTGATACTAGATCTTTATTGATTTCATTTTATAACATGATTAATACACAATTTCATGCCATATTAAGATCATTAGAACTGACAATGCTCTTGAGTTTTCTTAAAGGATTTTTATGTTAAGCATGGCATTATCCACCAACACTCATGTGTTGCCACTCCACAAAAAAATCAGTTGTGGAGAGGAAACACCAACACATTTAAGCATTGCAAGGGCATTGAATTTCAATCTAATGTTCCTATTGCTTATTGGGGTCGTGTGTGTTAACTGCTGTCCACATTATAAATAGGTTGCCTTCTAAAATCTTAAACCACAAACTCCTTTTGAAGAACTCTATGGTAATCTCCTTTCCTATGCTCATTTGAAAGTCCTTTGGGTTCCCTTTGTTTTGCCGCTACTTTATCCCATAACAGGTCTAAATGTGACCCAAGATCCTCTTCTTGTGTATTCCTTGGTTATCCTTTATTTCTCCTTCTCATTCTTTCTCTTCTCACACTAGCATACCCTTACCTTATCTTTTTCCCTTCAGTAACTCAACCACATGCTCCTTGCTTGATTTTCCACTTCTACTTCCTTCTTCTTCCCTTCCACAGGTTCATATCCTGAGTTTTCCTCTACTCTTGACATGCCTTCTGGTCCTATCTTCCTTTAGATGAGTCTTCTTGTTCTGTTCCACTTCTGCAGATTTACTTGTTGCAAATTCTACTAATTCAACAGTCCTTAAGTCATCTCCATCTATCTCCCCTATTGTCCTTCTTCCACATTACCTTTTGCTCCTTTGAGGAAGTCTTCCAGGGTGTCTAAACCACTTGCATTCTTGACTGATTTTAAGTGTAGTGCATTGTCAGTGATAACCTCTTTCTGCCAATAAGTCAGGTACAACACTATCCCTTATCCACTTATCTTAATTCCTCAAAATTATCCTCCAATTATGCCCTATTTGCTCTCTCATTTCTGGCCATTTCCTGAGCCTACATCTTACCATGAGGCAGCCAAGGATCCTAATTGGCAGGATGCTATGGCATCTGAAATTGTTGCTTTGGAAATAAATCAGACCTGGACCATTACTCCATTACCTCCTCATAAAAGGGCTATTGGGTGTAAGTGGGTTTATAGGGTAAATATAATGCTGATGGCTCTTTAGACCGATACAAAGCTAGGCTTGTTGCCAAGGGTTTCACTCAACAAGCTGGTTTGGACTTCATTGACACATTTTCTCCTGTTGCTAAACTCACCACTATCAAAACATGCTTGCAATTTCTGCTGTGAGAGGATGGCATTTGGTTCAACTTGATGTGAACAATGCTTTTCTTAATGGTGATCTTCATGAAGAGGTATATATGCAATTGCCTCAAGGCTTTCACAGCAAAGGGGAGAACCTAGTTTGCAAGCTTAACAAGTCTTTGTATGGTCTCAAGTAGGCATCAAGACAGTGGTACTCCAAGTTTTCTACAACCATTTTGAAGTATGGATTCAAGCAATCCAAATCTGATTACTCATTGTTCACTAAGAGGTTTAATCAGACTTTCATAGCATTGCTTGTTTATGTAGATGATATCCTCATTGCAAGTAATAATATTCAGGCATTAGAAGATCTAAAAAGCTCTTTGAATCATGAGTTCAAGTTGAAAGATCTTGGTACTTTGAAATATTTCCTTGGTCTTGAAGTGGCTAGGTCAGAAAAGGGGTTTCATTATGTCAAAGAAAGTATGCTTTAGGGGTCCTTAAAGATGCTGGTATGACAGGTTGTAAACCCAGCAAAGTGCCAATGGAACAAAACCTGAAGCTAAGTAAGCATCAAGGAGATTTATTGGCTGATCCTGGTGTTTATAGAAGGTTAGTTGGAAGGTTGCTATATCTAACTATAACAAGACCAGACATCACTTATCTAGTCCACAAACTAAGCCAGTTCATGGCTAAACCTAGAAAACCACATCTTGATGCAGCCTACAAAGTATTGCAGTACATTAAAGGGTGTCCTGGTCAAGGTATTTTCCTATCATCAAAATCAGATTTACATTTAAAAGCCTACATAGATGCATATTGGGCCTCTTGTATAGACACTAGAAGATCCACTATAGGATTTTGTGTTTTCTTAGGGGATTCATTAGTCTCATGGAAATCTAAGAAACAATCCATAGTTTCTAGATCCTCAGCTGAGGCTGAATATAGAGCAATGGCTTTGACAGTTTGCGAAATGACTTAGTTGCTGGCTTTATTGAAGGATCTAGAAGTTGATCACCCTCAACCTGGCCTGCTTTTTTGTGACAATCAGGCAGCAATTTATATTGGTGAGAATCCAGTCTTCCATGAGAGGCCAAAACATATAGAAGTTGATTGCCATTTGGTTAGAGATAAGGTGCAAGAAAAGGTGATTCGTTTGTTCTTTACTCCTACTCATACACAGCTAGCAGACTTGTTTACCAAAGCACTTAGCAGCCAACAGTTGAGGTTCTTAATTTTCCAAGATGAGTGTATTAAACATACACAACACTGAGTCTTATCTTGAGGGGGAGTATCAGACAGTCAACGATCAGAAAGCAGAGAAAAAGAAGACAGGGAAGAAGAATAAAATGACAACAGCTATTAGTAGCTAAACTACTTGTAGTTTAGATGTTAATTTAATTCAGTCAGGTTGTATTACACGTGTGTTGCTGGTTGTATTACACGCGTGTGTTGTAACTAGTCTTTGCATGCGCTGTAACTAATTTCCTGATAG